>PVKS010014162.1:0-48967 GCA_004027875.1 Aplodontia rufa | reverse complement strand
GAGTGACGTATTCGGAGCAGAAGTGAGAGACTCATACCTGCAGGGATGGGGGGGTGGCTCAGTTTCCCCATAAGAGTTGTGCCTAAGGACGAGCCGCAGGAGCAGTGCAGGGAGGCAGGCAGGGAGGCTCCTAAGGTCTCAAGTCCTTGGAGGTGGGGGTCACAGCTACATATCTGGTCCCTATCAGCATTGTGGGGTCAGGGCTCACAGGATGGGAGTGAGGAGGGAGCACCTGCGGCTTAGTTGCCCTATGGGAGTGTAGAGTGCATGGAGAGGTTCTGCTGCTGCTGGACTGGGCCCTGCCCTCTCTTCTTCTAGTCCATAAGGGGCTTGAGGAACCCCCAGAATGCCTGACTGCGGTTGGGCCAAGCCCTGTCACGCCTGCTGGTTGGAATGAGCTCAGAGCATGGTTTGCCTTCCTTTGGACCCGAGACTGCTCCAAAGAGAGCCCTGGACTGTGCATCCTAGTTCTATTTCTGCTACTGATCTAATTAAGGAGACTTTGGGCAGGTCCTTGACCCTTTCCAGCCTTAGTTTCCTTATCTCTATAGCAGGGTGGCTATAGATGCCCTTTTAGAGCCAGCCACCCTCTGGTTCCTACAATAGACAATCTCGTCTGGTTCAGATCAAACCCACTCTGAGTCGCAGCTTGGTGGTTGTACCTAGGCCCCAGGCCCCCCAACCTCCTGGGTTTTTAGGAGTGAAGAGGTCTCCAGGATTTTCTCAGTCCTGGGGATCATCCATAGGTCATATGGGGCTCCATATCTTCCCTACTCCTCAATGTTTCCTGCTACGCTCTCCCCCAGGGGTGCTCTTGGTCATAGCTTGGGAAATAGCTTTCCTGTGGCCTCATCCTCCTTTATTTGCCTCTCATTCTGTGTCTGAAACACCACCAGCAGGCAAGCATTCCTTGAGCTAGACATGGATCTTAAGGAGTATTTCCTGGGGGGGCTGGAGAGGTGGCTCAGTGGTAGACTGCTTGCCTGGCATGTGTGAAGACCCAGCTTTGAACCCCAGCACCACCTACACAACTAAGTGTCAGAAAAACAAAAACCAGATGAAAAAATAAAAATTGACTCACACTTTCTCTCTTAAAAAAGAAAGAAAGAAAGGAAGGAAGGAAGGAAGGAAGGATGGATACTATGTCCTGGGAAAGAAGTTTGGGTGGGAGCCATCAGACAGTCACACCTTAGTGTGAAGTATTTGGATTAATCCTTTGCCAAGGGAAAAATAGACTTTAAGGACAGAAGAGAGAGTATGTTCAGAGCTGGGGAGATTGGTGGGAGGAGCAATGGGTAGAGGGCTCTGGGAGCTGGGGATGTGGCGGAATCCCTTCACCTATGACCTATCCCTTTCCCATTCTTGTCCCCAACCTTAGGGCGCCCTCACTGGCAGTGGGTGAGGAGCTTGTTGGGGTTTCATATCATCCCTCTCTTTCCCTTCCCAGACCCAAGGACCCCAGGGCCCCTTGGCCATTTAGCCCAGTTGTGGGTGGGTGTCAGTGCAGCTGAGTTCTCAGGGTTCCAGTGCTGAGCCTGAAGCATAGAATTTCTACGCCATGGTTCAGGCACCACGGCAACTGGGGGAAATAAACACAGTGGGTTTCACTGTCCAAGTTCTGCGGTGATGTCATCCCCAGCTCCAGCCTGCTGGGCCCTGCGGCTGGCTGCACCTCAGACAGCCTCCGCTGCTCAAGCCAGAGAACTGTTTTCCTGCCCGGCCCTCACGTAGTCTCGGAGGTGGGGTGAGGAGAGCGGACAGAGGGACCTGGGACAGGCGCAGCCCAGCTCCTTGCCTGTTGCTTGGATTCAGCTGTAGCTGCTGCCCATCCCTTCCCAGCCGTAGCCATGAAACTGCCCAAGGAGGCCAGGAACACTGTGTTCTACGGGCAGCACCCAGAGAAAAAGGTGCAGTTGCCCTCAAGGCAGGAAGTAAAGCAGACCCCTATTGTCATGGCCATGATCAAAGGTGAGAGCTGGCCCCACCCTTGGGATCACTCCCCATGTGCAGGGCTGTTGAGGGCACCCCAGCCTGCCAACTCTGCCTCCTGCAAAGTACCCCCCTCTGCCAGACTCACCTGAGAGCCTTACAGTGCTGAACCAGGAGCCGTTAGCCTAGCACAAGTTTTTCCTTTGGCGGTGCTGGGGATGGAACCCAGAGCCCCAGATACACGAGGTCAATTCTCTACCATTAAGCTACACACCAGCCCTAACTTTGGCTTTTCTATTTCCTTAAAATGGAAACCAGACAAATTAAGTTTTGCTATATAATTAATTTTTTTTAATAAAGAGAGAGGGACAGTGAGAGAGACAGAGAAAGAGAGAAACAACTTTATTTAGTTTTTCACATGGCCTTAGTTGCTCCAACACTCAGTTGTGTATGTGGTGCTGGGATTTGAACCTTGGTCCTCCCGCATGCCAGGCAAGCGCCATAACCACTGAGCAACTGTTCCAGCCCACTTCTTGATGTATTGTTATTAATATTTTAAATCAATTTTATTTAGTTTTTCATGTGACATTTGTTGCTCTGACACCTCGTTGTGTACATGGTGCTGGGGTTTGAACTCATGTCCTTGCACATGCCAGGCAAGCATTACTGCTGAGCCACCGCTCCAGCCCTCTTTCTTTTATTTAGAGAGAGAGAGAGAGTCAATTTTATTTATTTTTTCATCTGGTTTTTGTTTTCCAACACTTAGTTGAATAGGTGTATGTGGTGTTGGGGTTTGAACCCGGGTCCTCGCACATGCCAGGCAAGTGCTCTATCACTGAGCCACCTCTTCGGCCCCTCAAATTTTCTTTTAAGTTTCCACTTCTCCTTTCTTTTTTCTACACTTTTTTATTGATGCATTACAGTGGTACATAACGATGGGATGTGTTGTTACATATTCAACATGCACACGATATACAATAGAATTTGGCCAGTATCACTGTTTAGCACTTCCCTGGTCGCTCCTTGCCTCCCATCTCCATCCTTTTCTGATCTCCCTTAGATTTTCATAAGGTTCTTCCCCATTGGGACCCTCCCCACCACCTTTCCTTTCCTTTTCATCTCTAGCTTCCACATGAGAGAAAACATACCATCCTTGATCTCCTGAGTTTGATTATTTCTCTTAACATGTCTTTAGTTCCATTCATTTTCCTGCAAATGACATAATTTCATTTTTCTTTATGGCTGACTAAAACTCCATTGTGTGTATATACATTTTCTTTACCCATTCATTTATTGATGAATACCTATGCTGGTTCCATATTGTGAATTGTGCTGCTATAAATATGGGTATGCAGATATCACTTGACTGGTGATTCTAATTCTTCAGGATATAGCAAAGAGTGGCCTAGCTGGGTCATATGGTGGTTCCATGCCTAATCTTTTGAGGGACCTCTATACTGATATCCATAATGGTTGTACAAATTTACATTCCTATCAATAGTATAAAGTGTTCCTTTTTTCCCCCACATCCTCTCCAGGACTTATTATTTTTATTTGTGTTCTTGATGACTGCCATTCTGACTGGTATGAGATGAAATAGTGTGTTTTTGATATGTATATATTTGGCATTGGGAGATTGAATCCAGGGGCTCTCAACCACTGAACTATATCCCGTATCCCCAGCCTTTTTTTTTTTTTAATTTTGAAACAAGATCTCGCTAAGTTGCTTAGGGCCTCACAAAGTTGTTGAGGCTGGATTTGAACTTGCAGTTCTCCTGCCTCAGCTTCTTGGGCTGCTGGGATTACAGGTGTGTGCCATGGCACCCAGCTGTTTCATATATTTTTGGCCCTTTGTATTTCTTCTTTTGAGAAGTGGTAGACTGATCTTTGTAAGCTTAAAATTCTCAACTATAAGATGGGAAAAACAAGAGTATCGACTTTACAGGGTTGCCTGGGATGCTTCATTGAAATAATCTATCAAATGCTTATCATGGTACTAGGCTCAGAAAGTTCTCAATTAATTTTAACTGTTACCTTTCTTATTCTGCTTTGTCTGCCCAAGGAAAACTGCATTTTATCTAGGAATACTGCCTTCTTCCTAAGGAAGCAGCTCGATGGACGGTGGATTTGTGGCAGTCGGGTATCAGTAAGAGCCAAGACCCGCAATGTTCTTATGGTGCACTGTATTTGGGGCTTCCTCTGTCTCTGATTGGTGGGCTCAGGGGTGCCCTGTCTGTCCTCACAGGTCCAGGGCCCGCCAAGTACCTCCGGCCATCCTGCACAGGCTACATAGACCATGACAGTTCCATGTTCCAGGAGCCAGCTTTCACCCTGCATACCCGGCATTCAGAGAAGCGTGAGCTGTCACCACCCTGTCACCCCTATGGGTGGGGTTACTATTGGAGATTGTGGGTGCAGGGAGAGGCATGGAGCCATCCTCTGTAGCCACAGGCCACTGGGAGCTGAGGCTGTCCTGAGTGGGTCCAGGGATTCCTGCATGACCCATCAGCTCTACAGGCAGCTATGCCACCAGCTACCAGCCAGATCTCCCCTGGGAGCTGTGGAGGGGAATCAGCACCATTGCCAGTGGGGCTTCTTTTCCACCTCACCTTTGGTTGGGATCCCTTGGCTCTGACCAGTGAGTTCTGCTGTTTTGCTTGCTGCAGTGGCTGGGCAGGAAAGAGGGGGAAAGTGGGGATGTAGTGGGAATGGTGGACCCCAGATATTCCAGGTAGCCTAGAACTTCTGGAAAGGGAAGGAGCAAAGGGCCCTTGAAGACTGGGGCTACTGGCTAAGGCCAGCAAGAAAAGAGGCTGGGCAGGGACGAGGCCATGTGTCTGCCATCAAGAGTGTCTGCCAGGCCCCTCCCTTTGGGGAGACACACCCGCTTTGGCAGGGGACTCCCCTGGCCTGGACTGGGCCCTTTCTCAATACTAACAATAGTCACAGTAGCTATTATTACTTCTTGGCACCAACCTCTGACAGTGCCTGCAATGGTTGGCTGACCGGGCTGCTGTGTGGCTATTATTTTATTTCATCCTCTGAACAAAGTATTTTGGGGATGGAACCTAGGGTCTTGTCAGCTAGGCAAGTTCTCTGAGCTACATCCTAAGCCAGAACAAGTTCTTAAAAATGGCAGGGCATGTGCTAAAAGTCCCATTTACAGATGAGGAATTTAGGGTTCCAAACAGCCAACAGCCAAAGGAATCTGAAAGGAACCCTTACTCCTCTTGGCTCACACTGGGACAGTCACTGGAGCTGACAGGGCCCCTCCTTGGCTCCCTGCAGGGATCACAGACATATGCAGTCCTGGGCCTTGCTACTTCTTGGATCCCAAAATAACTCGGTTTGGAATGTCCAGCTGCCCCCAGGTCCCCATGGAGGAACGCATCTCCAACCTGCGTAAGCTGGGAGGGAGGCCAGGAGGGGGAAGGGTTGGGGATGGATCCTTCCTTAGGACTTGAGCAGGGGCATATTTGGATGCTGGCATCTGCTTGCAGTGTCACATCAAGACACCCCTGTCTCCACATTGACATAGCTGTGTCTGTGCACGTGTTTATGCCTAGAAGCCAGTGTTATGTGTTAAGATATGTGGGGCTCACAGGAAGGCTGCAATATTGTCATGCGAATGAAGTCACACACTGTAGTGACCTCAGGGTGTTTTGCTGGTGCTGCCACACCGACATTGTCAGCACACTAACAGCCACCCCTAAGCTGATGACCCTGATGGTTTTCATGTGGTGACAATGGAGTCACAATCCTGATGGACAGCCTAAATGACCATCTTGCTGTCCTCTGCCTGCCTGTAGCCGCATTCAGGGGTCAGATGTCCCTACCCTGCTGTTGAGGTGGCACTGAAGCCACAGCTCCCTTTGGACCTGTCAACCACTCCCCTACCTCCCTGTTTTTTTCACTTTCAGGCTTGAGCCCCACCCCAGCCTCCTGTCACTACAGCTTTGAGAAGATCCGCCCCCCTGGAGAGCGCAGGGCTCCCCAGTATGCTTTTGGCTACCGTTGTCCATTCAGAGTGATGGATCCCAACCCAGCCCCCAACCGGTACCAGCTGCCAGTCTTGCTAGGGCCCAACATCCCTGTCTATCGAGCTGCCCCCAGCTATAGTCTGGCCTCCTCGAATAAGAACTGGTTCTACAAGGAGGATGTGGCAGGAGGCCCTGGCCCCGCTGTGCACGCTCGGCCTGAGCCATCCATCTACCAGAACCGCAGCCCCATCTATAGTATGGCCAAGCGCTTTGATTACCCATTGGACCACACGCTCCGGCCTGGCCCTGGCTCCCACGATGTTCAGCAGGTCACTGTGCACAAGCCCCGATCACCCGCTTTCACCATGGGTGTCAAACACTCCCCCTACCTGTGCCCACTGTTCACTGACATTCACGACTGAGGCTCCTGCTGGTGCACTCACCCTCCCACCCACAGATGTTATTTTTCTATGCCAAATTGAGCAACTTGATCAAGGATTCAAATAGCAGAGCTGGTTCCTGCTGAGTGGCCAGCACACGGAAGGCACCAGATAAATATTTTTGTTTATTCATTCCTTCGTTTTGTTAACACTCACTACTGGCTTCCTTTGGGCCCTGTTCTGGGTGAGGGGCTGGGATACGAGGAGGAGCGGGACTGTACATACAGAGAGGAGTTCCAGTCCAGCTCACCAGGGGAGGCAGCCTGGTGTCCTCCAAGAAACCACAGCCCGGGGCAGGCTCCCTGGAGACCTGAGTTCCAGTCTAAACTCTGCTGCTATACCTGCTGTGTGGCTTTTGCAGCTCCTGCCCCTGTCTGGGCCTCAGGATTGCCCTTTGGATGGTGAAGGGCATAGTCCGGGAAGAGGTTCCCCTAGTTCAAGAACTGCAAGACTTTGATCCCTGCTAGGGGCCAGTACCCAAGAGAGGAGGGGAGCAGTGTGGTGTGGGACAGCAGGGAAAGGACATTCTGGTTGGAGACAGGGAGGAGAGGTTTCCTGGGGGTGGGACTCAAGAGGAGCAGTGGAGACAGTATGTGTGGAGAGAAGGGCAGGAAATTGGAGGCATCTCAAAGCAGCAGGAACCTATGGTGCAGGAGGCTGGGCTAATACTGGGAAGGGGCCTCCGGCTTCATCATGAGGAAGTTAGCCAGAGAAGATGCAGTGTTTCCAGAAGATTCTGTGGGCAGTGAGAGAAAGTTGGCCATGAGCAGCATAGCTGGAGGCTGTGGTCAGCCAATGAGAGGGGGCCTGACTGTCATATGCTGTCTTTGTAGATTCTACTTGCTCTGTCCCCAACCTTAACAGCCCAACCTAGCAGAGGAGCTATGACCTGTCCAGGAGAGGGCAGCAGTGCCTCAGTCTTCAGATCCAGGCCTGTGCCCACCTGCTTCCAGGCGACAGATGCCAGCAATCTGTTGGCTTGGGGGAGGCTGGTATCTCTGGGTCTGGTATTTGTCCTTAACTCTAGACATCCCAATCCCCAATTCCCCTCAACCCTGGACCAGCCCTCCTCCCATTCCCCCACTGACTGACCCTGCCACAGAAAGGTACAGGAAGTTCTACCCTGATCTGGTGGCCTGAAGGCAGCACAATGCACCAGGGCTGAGGCCGGGAGGGAGGGTGGGAGCCTTGGAAGCAGGAGAGGAGAGAGTGAAGAGCCCGGACAGAATGGCTCAGGCAAAGTCACGTTCTTTTTTAGCCATTGTCCCAAAGGTGGAGGGATATAGGAACAAAGGGGCACCTTAGAACCAGTGTTCAATGGCTCATCCTTGTAAACTTGAGGAATATCCAGGTTTTTGTTTTTGTTTTTAAGAGAATCAACTTTTTTTTTTTTTTTTTTTTTTAGAAAGAGGGACAGTGAGAGAGACAGAGAAAGAGAGAAACAACTTTATTGAGTTTTTTCACATGGCCTTCGTTGCTCCAACACTTAGTTGTGTACATGGTGCTGGGGTTTGAACCCGGGTCCTCATGCTTGCCAAGCAAGCGATGAAACCGCTGAGCCACCGCTCCAGCCCCGAGAATCAACTTTTTATTTTTTATCTGGTCTTTGTTTTTCTGACACTTGGTTGTGTATGTGGTGCTGGGTTTGAACCCATGTCCCTGTGCTTGCCTGGCAAGTGTTCAAACACTGAGCCAATGCTCCAGCCCCAATATCCAGATTTGGTTTATTTTTTATTTTTTAGAGAGAGGGAGTGAGAAAGAATCAATTTTATTTATTTTCCATCTGGCCCTCATTTCTCCGACATTTAGTTCTGGGGTTCAAACCTGGGTTCTTGTGTATGCCAGACAAGCGCTTTAACTGCTAAGCCACCACTCCAGTCCAATATCCAGGTTTTAATTGAAAATAAAAATTAAATTGAATAGACTCAGAGAGGAAGAAGAGGAGAATCTCTTAGGAATTTCTTTTCCTTTTTTTTTTTTTTTTTTTTTTCAAAACCCAGCTTAGCATTGAGGAGTGGTTGGGAGAAAACCCCTGGGGGTCTGTGAAGTTCTTTGCCTACCCACCCTTCCCCCAGGTCCCAGGTTTTGTGTCTGTCCTGTCCTTCCCAGGCCTCCTCAAGGCTGGCCTGGGCAGGCTCTAGAGAAAGCTAGCCAGCTCGGGGACCCATCTGTCTTGCAGCAGATTAGAAAGATGTCATTTTGCCGACAATGCCATTTATCACGGCGGCTGCAAAAATTAGTGATGCTTGGGCTGAAAGTGTTGGATGGGGGTGGGGCTGGCAGGTGGCAGCAACTAATGCTCCCCTGTGTCACCAGGTTGGGGGAGCTGCAAGTCAACCTCTGAAGAGGAGTGTTCTGATTGATGGCCCAGGTGAGGAAACATAAGTCCAGAATCTGGAAGTAACTTTGGCCATGTAACAAATTCATGACCTGTCTCTAAATAAAGGCCAAGGCTCTGTATGTGACAAGGATCAGGGTTCAGTATATGACCAGAGTCAGAGCTCAGTGTTCAGATAGATCCTTTACTTATATTGGAACTAAATCCTAATTTTTGCCTTCATGGTGCTGTCGGAAACAGACCTTCAGCCTGAACCCTGCTGCCACCAACTATGGGTAGTGGGTTTGTGGTCCCAAGGGAAAGCAAGAAGGAGGATGGGGTCAGAATGAAAGTTCAGGGGGATGAAGATGCTTATATGAAAGATGGCTCTGCCAAGAAGGGGATGTAGCTTCCAGGAAAGACAACAGATGAAGAATGACAGGGTCACTTAGTTTGGGGTTGATCTTTAGACAAAGCAGTCCGCATTGGCCTATCTTCCTCGTGGTGGTGCCCTGGATGGGTGTTCTGCAGAAGGTCAGACAGCATGGCCTCCCTGGACTTGCTTCCTGCTAACTTGTCCCCTTTGGAACAAAGGGTCCAAGCCCGGTCTTGCCTCCAAGAGTTCAGAGAATGGCAGGGTGGTGGGTCTCTCCATCCATGATCAGACACTGGAAGTGGGGAGGCTACAAGCTTAGCGGGGGCCCACTTGCCTTTCCTCCTTTCTCACTAAGCAACAGGGAGAGGCCTGGCCTAGTCAGGGCTTGATGGTAAAACTGCAGTCCCTTGACCCTCCTGGACATTGGCTGGTGGGCTAGTCTACAGTCTTCTTGTTGCTGGAGAGGCCTGGGGGCCAACAACTCTGCCTCTCAGGAGCTGGGGAATGATGGTCCTGGGCCAGGAGCAAGGGAGGGACCCTGGCTGCAGGGTCACACGAACACCCCACACTCGCCACTCAGTTGGGGGCTGTGCACAAAGCCATGTCCCTTATCCACATGTACACTGAATTAAGACACACACATACACACAGAAATGCAGACACCACCCTCAGCCGTGTGCCTTACACTATACACACAGGGAGAAAACAGACATACGCGCATGTGCTCACGCATGTGTGCACATACATTTTCCCACAAGTACAGGGGGAGAGGAGGTGGGGGGTTCTGTACTCATGAAGGAGCCACTTGGCCCTCTGCCTGCTGCCAGCACCCAGAAGTGCCCACCCAAAGGGCCACCCAGGGCCAGGGTGGGTGTGGGGGATTAGGACAGGTGCTCCCACCCTCAGCTCTCCTGTTCCTCACTCCTTGTGGTGGGGTGGGAAGCTGGTTGCAGGCGCACCCCCTTGAGTCCTGGGGAGTAGGAAGCATCTCCTGACTCACAGCAGTGGAGAGTCACCTGCCTCCTCTTGGTGTCTGCAGCCTCCCATCCACTCTCCTCCCTGCTGAGTCTTCCTCCCTCCATCTGGTCCCCTGTTCTTTCTCACCCTCCCTCTGGCTCCCCGTCCCTCTGCCCTGTTTATGCTCTAGAATAAAGATTGACATTTTCAATTACCCCCAGATAACACGGCCGCTCCTGGAGGCTCTGACCACAGCGGGAGTGTGTGTGCATTTGTGTGCCTGTGCGCACATGGACACTTGTTTGTGAGTGGGCCCACGGGTGGGGGCAGGGCTCACCCCCATCCCTCTGTCCTTTGTTGCTTCTCTTTGGAAGCCTTCCCTTCTTCCTGGGAAGCACGTTTCTCTTCAGTGATGGAAGGGAGACAAACGAGAGAAATAAAAAACTGTCTTTGCTGTCTTGCAACAGTGTGCAGTGCCGAGCGGGGGCTCAGGAGGAGAGAGGGACCGAGGGAGAGGCAGGGGCCGAGGAGAGGGGGCAGTGAGACATGGAGTGGGAATCAGCAGTGGGTGGGGAGGCGGGGAGAAAGGTGAGCAGGAGCCACTACCGCAGGGTCCCAGGCGGGTGGGTGCCCAGGGAGGGGATTCAAGGAGGGTGACCCTGATGCTGAGTGTCAGGAGAGTGAGACGGGTCTCTACTCTGCTGTTTATCGGAACAAAGTAGTGGCTTCCTGTGTTCAGCACTCGCCATTGCCAAGCCCTGACACAACCGGAGGAGCACACAGGGTGGGTGACCTGCCAGAGTGAGGGACCCAGCCCAGGTCTGTGTGGCTGGAGTTCTTTTACGCAGCCTCTGCTCTGGGCACAGGGGCTGGGAAAGAGGCCTAGGGGCTTGGCCCTGTCACACCAGGTTGTGTGACCTTGTACAAGTCCTCCCTTCTGTGGGCTGTCACTTTCCCCATTTGAAAAGTGGGAAGAATGTGGGCTGCTCTGCAGGGCTGTGGGAGGATCAAACGTCTTAATGTGACAGCCCCTTAGCTCTGGTTTTCTGGAGAGCTGGCAGGAAGCAAGAGGAGGCAAAGACCACCCCGGACTGGGGGAGGAACTGGCCACGAGGGACGCAGCTGCCTCGCTGCTGGAAGGAGGCGGAGCTCCAGCTTCGCTCTCTACTGCCGCCCAGTGGCAAGCGCTGGGTACTTCAGGGGATGAGCCCGGCTAGGCTTCCGGGACTCAGCCAGCCTCAGGTCAGGCCTGGAAGGGGTGTTCTAGGGCTTGTAGTTTGGTCCTCCCTGGTCCTATCTCAAAGATGGTGCGAGAGGGGAGGGACTCGCCCCCAGGTCATCCAGGGCAGAAGCTTAGACTTTCCCCTAAGCCCCATGGCACTCAAGCGGCTCCTAAGTGGCCTCGAAGCAAGAAAGGTGGAACTCTGCATCCTGGCTTGAGGCCACCTTCTCCAGGAAGACTTCCCGGCTCCTCCAGTAGAGAGTGCCCTCATTCCTGCCCTGCTGCCCCACACATGACCTCTCACTTGCTCCTTCTGCACTAGGGGCTTGAACAGTCCCCTCCTCCAGCAAATCAGGCTGTGGTCCTCGGGATGTCAAGAATGGTCAAGGGTCATCCTTGGTGGTGGTGCAGGGCATACCAGGGCCCAGCCTGAATCTCATATCAACCCTGGGAGATTGAGATTAATATGAGCCCCATTTTCTTCTTCTTTTTTTGGCACTAGGGATTGAACCCAAGGGCACTTTACCACTCAGCCATATCCCCAGTCCTTTTTGAGACAGGGCCTCACTAAGTTGCTGAGGTTGGTCTCCAACTTGGGATCCTTCTGCCTCAGGCTCCCGAGTTGTTGGGATTACAGGTGTGTGCCACTGCGCCTGGCTCTGAGCCCCATTTTCCTGGTGAGGAAATAGGTCCAGGAAGGTTGTGACTTTTAGACAAAAAGTGGTGGAACAGTGAGTCAAACCCAGGTCCATCCATTCCTGGAGTGTAGCCCTCATTTGGAGAAAAAGATGACCCCAGTGGTCATGTGACAATCAGCTGTGACCAGACGCTGAAATGAGGGTCTTGTGGGCTCAGAGCTCAGCCTCACCACTGTTGCCGTATGACCTGAGGCAGGCCCATTTCTCTCTGGATCTCAGTTCCTCATCTGTGAAATGGGTGTGTGCTCTGGACTTACTCAGACCCTTATGGGCTCCCATCTTGGGCAGTTCCTCAGGCCTGGGCCCTGGGGTAGGTCAGTTTCCAAGGCAAGCCTGGGGGACAGAGCTCTGTGCTTGTGAGCATGTCAATGTGTGGGGCTGGAGGTACCTGGGGGAGGCACTGACGGTGGGACAGGTAGGAGGTAACATGCTGGCCCTTGGGCCTGGGAGCTTTTTCCTCCATTGCCTACTACAGAGGAGAGTTTTTCTTGGCAGATAACAGCCTCATCAATCAGTGGCAAAGGGGACTGACAGGCGGCCACTCCCTGCCTGCCCAGGCTTGAGGCAGTCTCATAAATCCCACTCCAGGCTAGGCTGTAAATTCCTGTGATTCACACCCGGCCTCTTGGAGGACACAGACTTTTGGGACTATGGGGCAGGCTGTTCTCTCCTTGGTGGAATAGGTGGGCACCATGAACTGGCCTATTCAGGGGCTTGACATCACAGACAGTCCCCTCTCTAGGAGATGTGGTGCAGAGACCCTAGGAAGTCTCAGGTCCAGCCTGAGTCACCTCTGCCCTCTGTTGGGCCTCAATCACCTGGGGTCAGACATGTGGACACTCTGTATCCTCTGAGCTCTTGTGTGGGCCTGTGGCTAGGAAGGGCTTTCCTACCTGTCCCTCAGCTCCTGCTCCTGCCAATCCATACCACAGTCTAGCTTGGAGTTGTAAACAATGCTGACAACCAGGGGCTGAGTGTGCGTTTCTTATCCAGGGAGCTAGGGCTCTGAATCCACTGCCCCTATGGCAGAGCAGGACCTCGGAGACCCTTGGGCAAATGGCTGTAGTCATTTGTCAACTTCCTCAGGACTTTCGATACACTCAGATGTTTAGTGAGCTCTTATTTTACTTTTTTCTTTAAATCAACTAACTTTGGGGCTGGTGGTGGCTTAGTGGTTACGGCACTTGGCTGGCGTATGCATGGACATGGGTTCAAACCCCAGTACCACATACATCATGAATTGTCAGAGCAATGAAAGCCACAAAAAAAACTCAATAAAACTGATTCTCTCTCTCTCTCTCTCTCTCTCACACTGCCCCCCCAAAAAACCAATCAAATTACTTTTAAAATTTACATGTGTTTTAGCCTTGTCTTAAGCAATATTTGTAAAATCAGGTGCTAATATACTAGTTGAAATCAAACATGCACACATACTAATATATGAAAATGTGTAGGTGAGCCCTCTGTTTTGGTGGGTTCTGAATCTGCAGATTCAACCAATCAGATGGAAAAATATATATTTTTTTTACAAATGCATCTGTACTGAACATATACAGACATTTTTTTCTTCTCATTATTCCCTAAATAATACAACAATAAAATAACTGTGTACCTAGCATTTACATTGCATTAGGTGTTATAAATTATCTGGAAAGGATTTAAAGTATATGGGAAGATGTACATTGGCTATATGTGGATTTTGTACAATGGGTCTGTGTGGATATTGGTATCTACAGGGGGTCCTAGAATCAATCTTTCAAAAATATCGAGGGGCAACTGTACATGAAACATATACATGAAAATAAATGCAGAGTTAAATAGCAGATGCTCACCCCGTGCAATATCTGAGACTTTTGTGTCTCACCCATGAGGCACACACCACCCTTTGAATAGGGTGATTTTAGTCTTCCCCCATTCTACAGACAAGGAAACTAAGGCCCAGAGAGGTGTGGGAACTTGCTCGAGGTCACTCAGTGCTAGGATCAGCAGCCAGTCCACCTGACTGCTGGTTTAGTGCTCATTTTACAGAAGCAGGCTCCTTGTTTGCTCAGGGTGTGTAAGGCTTCCTTCCCCCAGAGCACATTTGCATTCACAGAGGTCTTTTTGAGATTGTGCCTTGACACAGAGGAATACCTTGAAAGGTGGGCTCCCCAGCAGCAGGTTGACAGGCAGGTACGCCAGAATCCCGTGTCTCCTGACGAGACCAGGCACTGCCCCTGATGTGCCTGCCCCTTTGCGGTGCCCATGGCTCCTGCAGCACCTCAGGGTTGGGGGGATGTGGAGCAAAGGGGCCTCAGGAGAGGGAGAAAGCAGGGTTCTGCAGCACCCTTCCTTGGAGAGCAGCTTACTGAGGCAATAATTAGTGGCACCAGTTCTTAGGTTGGCAAGGAAGGTGTCCTCATTAGCAAGTGTCTTCCCCTGTACCACTCCTCCTACCTACAGGCTCCTGCCACCACCGCCCCCCCAGAGATGTGGCACAATGCCTCTCTTGTTGGGGTCAAAGGTGCCAACTCCAGGGAGCCACGAAGGAGATGTGCATGCAGGGTGGTCAAGCATGTGTGCGAGGACACCACACATAGCATGTGCCATTCAGACATAGGCACGCATGGTCACGTATGCTGCATCGTAGGTGTGGACATGTGTGTGTACAAAAACATGTGCAAAACGCAGAGCCTTACACGATAATCCCTGTTGTCCCCCAACACACTGTACAGACACACGCTCAGAGTCAATATGGAGACGGGTGCACGCAGAGGCAGTTCAACGTGAAGACCTACAGAGCACAGAGACCCACGTGGAATGTAGAAGCGTGTATGCCAAGACGTGTGCTTCACACAGCCCCCAGGACCTGCCTCCGGGCTCAGGAGTGCACTGATTGCATACGGGTGTGCACAGTGCAGGCCAGCGGAATGGTGCAGAAGCCCATGGTGTGTCCCAGCGCGCTGGTGTCCACTACACCTTTATGTTCAGGGACGCTTTCTCACACATACGTGCACATAGAGCACATGTGTGTCATATTTTTCTTGGAATCTAACAAGGCCCAAGGGGCAGGGACTGGTTAGTTCCCTGGGGAAAATTGAGGCGATGGGAACCGAGGACACATTTAATTAATTCTTGTCATTCCCAGCAGAGGGAGGAGGAAGGTGAGGGAGCGGGGAATGGACAGAGGAGGGCACACAGCGTAAGAGGCGGCCAGAGGAATGAACATGAAGCAGGTGGGAGCAGCAAAGACGCTGAGGGACCCTCGGACCCAGGGGTGTTGACTGTTCAGTTCAGGGCAGGCCTGGGTCCCAGACAGGAGGGGCCTGTCAAGGTCAAGTGCTTGGACTTGAGCAGACATCTTGCAGTGCCCCTCTGCACAACTCTCGCTTGCTTCCACTGAGACTAAGCCTGGCCCACTTCTGCTCTGGGCTGTGTTGGCTTAGGGGCCATGGGGGCTGTCCTTTCACAGGACCTGGGTTCCAGGAGGCCTCTGCTGAACTATAGGTCTTCACTCCTGCCCTGAGCCCAAACACAAAGTCAGGGAGACAGGTCCAGAGGAGCGGGACTCTGAGGGAGGGAAGGAAGATGAGGTAGGGTGGGAGGGAGACAGACACAGGAACCAGAGATGAGCGATGGAGCAACACTGAAAGCAGGGTGGAGAAAGATGTGAGACTGAGACTGAGCCTGGGAGTCAGGCAGACCCAGAGACACACAGAGGAACCGGAATCAGAGACAGGAGGATACAGACCAGGGCAGAGCGAAGATACTCATAAGGAGATCAGAGATTGGGAGAGATGGCCAGGCTCTGCCATTTTCTCTGATCAAGAGAAAGCCACCCCACCTGGAGACATGAGGAAGCTTCCTGGGCTAGATAGGATGCTGTGTGACCCTACCTGGGCCATCCAATCTCTCTGAGCCTGAGATGCTGGTCTATAAAGTGGGTGAACTTGTCCTGCCTCTTGAGTGGGCCCTGAGACTCCAAGGGGAGGCTGGCGGAGTCTTTTTTCTTCTCTCCATCCTTGCCCTGGGTCAAATGGGCCTGCAGGTGGGGTGGGGATCTCAGCAAAAGCTTTCGAGGCCCAGGCCTTGGAGCCTCTGAGTTCTTAAGCCAGGTAGAAGAAGGAAGTCTCTGTGGGGCCACTGTAATGTGCTGCAGCCATACAGCACTGAGTGATGGAGCGTTTGCCCTGAATATTGAAAATGCATAAATATCCATTTTCAGGCACCAAGGTGGATATAAATACAGTGTGTGTGGGGGGGGTGCTACTCTCAGTAGTAATTTACTGGTTCTGTTCTCCATGGTGGCATGGGCACTTACACTTGGCCGTCAGGAGGCTTTTTGAGATGGCTTTATGACTGCCAGCTGCCACCTGGGTCCCTTCTCCTAGAGAAATGGCTCCCTGGGGATTGGCTTCCTGAAGAAAGATGGGGAAGGCAAGGGATGGTTGTTGCTGGGCCTGCTCTGCCTTAGGCCTTCAGGGCCTTTCCACTTTCACCTCTTCCAACATCTCCTTGCCAGGGAGGGGCAACATGCCTGTGTCAGGTCTGCTGCATGTCTAGCCATGGCGCACTAGGGCATAATCAGAGGAGCACCAGTCCTGCCTGTAGGGGCTTCTAGCCTGGGAAATGGGGATGCCACCTAGAGTCCTGGCCTGGGAAGTTCACATGAGGGGAAGCTGAGGGGCAGAGAGGAGAATCGTGTGGCCAATGTATCCTGCCTCCCAGGCATATCCAAATGTCCACAGCCCTCTGCTTGGGGGACAAAGCAGGGAACTGTGGGGTGGAGACCTTGGCTTGCTGGAAGGCAGTTCTCTCGCACCCTCTGGAAAAACAAGGGTTATCTAGATCCTCCCAACGGCCTGAGGAATGTGTCCATTCCGACAGGCAGACAAGATGAGGCCTTGAGGCAACTTCTGATCTCTTCCGGTGAAGACTTGGGACACCCTATCCCTGCAGCTTTCACACACATATGGGACTTTTTACTTTGGGATGGAACATTGGGCCAAGAACTGTGTTCTAGGTGTCCATGTTCCCTGGCACAAAGTCTCAACTTCCACCAGAGGATGCAGAGTATCCTTTGGTTCTTCCAAGCTCTCTTAGCCTCCTTTTCCCAGGAAGGGTGAGGTGGGCTTCCCAGCCCTGAGCGAGAGTCCACCCTGGGAGGAGGGAGCAGGACAGTCACCTGCTACCAGGGTGCATGGGGCACCTGCATATGCGGAGGCAGGCATTGAGTTAGAAATATGCCAGGCAGGGGCTGGAGAGGTGGCTTGGTGGTTACGGCGCTTGCCTGGCAAGCACAAGTACCCAGGTTCAAACCCCAGCACCCACGTGCACAACTAAATGTCAGAGCAACAAAAGCCATGTGAAAAACTCAATAAAAATTGATTCTCTCTGTCTCTGTATCTCTCTCTCTCTCTCTGTCCTTCTCTCTTTTAAAAAAAGAAAGAAAGAAAGATGCCAGGCAGAGTAGCCCTGGGTGCAGCACAGGGCTCGGGGAAGGATCGAATAGGATAGGGTGTATGGCAGGGGCCCTAGGGAGGGAGGGCCAAGGCTGAGCCTGGATAGCAGAATTATTCCTTTTATTCTTTGCCTTCTCCTCCTCCTCTTTATTTCAGTCATTTTCAACAAGGCCCACTCCTTTTTTTTTTTTTTTTTAAAGAAAGAGGGGACAGAGAGAGAGAGACAGAGAGAATCAATTTTTATTTAGTTTTTCACGTGGCTTTCGTTGCTCTGAGACTTCATTGTGTATGTGGTGCTAGGGTTTGAACTCGCGTACTTGTGCATGCCAGGCAAGCTCCGTAACCATTGAGCCACCGCTCCAGCCCTGAAGGGCCTCTCTTGAAAGCTGTCATAACCACACAGGTCCTAGACCCATCCCTCGAAGCTCATCCTTCCAGAAACATCCACAGACTCAGGCTAGGTCACCCAGCTGAATACTGTTAACTTTGGTTGGCTAGTCTCTTATTGATGCAGAAAAACAGCAACGCAGCTGGGTGTGGTGGAACACGCCTGTCATCCCAGCTACTCGGGAGGCTAAAGCAGGGGAACTGCACAATCAGGGCCAGCCTGGGCAACTTAGCAAGACCCTGTCTCAAAAAGAGTTAAAACAAAACAACAACAACAAGCAAATGAGAAATGCTGAACAAATCAGTCTCTACCGCCACCACACTCTCTTGTCTGTCCAAATTCTTGCTTCGAGCTCAGGGCACCAACCCAGAACAGAATCTCTGGGTTTGTTCCTGGGAGGTTTCTCTGTTGGCGCTCAGCCCACACTCACCCTTCTCCGTGCTGTTCTGTGCCACAGGATGGAAGTCCACAGGACACATTCTCTGCATCCCTAGCTTGCTGGCTCAGTCCAGGTTTTCCAACAGGAGGCACTGGCAAGTTCCTGCACCTACATGGCAGGTACCTCTTGGTGGTGCCAGCAGCAGCTATGGTGGCACCTCCAGGGCATGGCAGTGAGTGCAGGTTTGCAGGATCCAGCTCTGCAAACCTCTCTGGATCTACTTCCTTCTCATGGCCCCTCCCCACCCCAGGATTAGCCTGGCTCTCCCCAGGTTCCAGGGACTCCAAAGCCTGTGTTTCTCACTTCCTCCAGGAGGAGAGTCCCACCTTGGCTCATAAATGCTCTTGCCCCTGCCTGGAGGGAAGATCTTGCCTTGCCCATTGCATGGGATGGTCACCCTTGAACCTGCTGTTTCTCGGTAGTGTGGAGGCAGCAGGCCTCCAGCGCCAGCTATAAGGAGGCCTCGCCCTAGAGCAGCTCTCCAGCGCTGCCTCTGCTCTCTCCTCCCTCCTCACCGACTTCCTCAGCTCCTTTGCAGTTCTGCTCCCCCGCAGCCTCTGGCCCCACTGTGGTCCCTACTCTGGCAGCATGCTCTTCGATCCCACCTCTGGGTGAGATAATCACATTTCCCTTTGTGTTTGTTTCTGGGAGGTCCTGGTTCGAGTCACTAGTGGGTCAGGCGGTTCTGAATCATTCCACTGGCCAGAGGCTGGTGAAGGGCACACGGCTCGGCCTCTGGTCTGGCATGCATACCTGCTCCAGCGCAGCCTGGAAGGTGCCATGGGGTCTGGGTGGGACAGTCTTCCTTAGAACAGGGCCACAAGCACAATCAAACTGGGACTAAGCTGGGATCAGCAGCCTTGCCACTCTCAGGGGCCACACTCTTTCCTGCACCCCTGTGTCCGCCCGGACCCCAGCAGTGCCATGTTGGGTTTCCAGGGAAAACAGATGAACAAGACTCAGCTCCTGCTCCCGAGGAGCTTAGCGTTTCCCACGGGAGGTGGTGAATCTGCAAATAATCAAATACAAGGAATAGGAGGAATTCCATTCTGTCTGCGGAGGCAGGGGTGCCTCGCAGAGGGAGTGATATATGATTTTTACCACAGGTGGGATGGTAACGTGTGGTTGGTTCCATCCCCAAGCCACGAACAATGGCTTGGAGGAAGGGGTAGACTACTAACTAGCCTAACTTGGTTAGTGAGGGAGCCTGGCATGGTGGGAATCAACCAAAACATAGAAGGGGCAGCTCCTGGAGGGCCTTGTGAGAGCCTGAGGTGTGGCTGTTGGGCCTTTGGTTGGCAGTGGGAGCCCTGGAGGGTGCTGGGCAGGGAGCAGGGACCCAAAGGGAGATGGGGGTAGGAATCTCAAGAGGCACTCTACTTGTCTGGGGTTGGGACAGCCATCCGTCCAGGCCTTCTGCTGGGCTCCTAGAGTCCGCATTTATCGCTGGGCAGACACACAGGCCTCTCCGGTCTGACATCCCTGGCTTCAGCCCAATGTGAGAGCTAAACTTAGCCTTGAGAATATGGGGGCAGCAGGAGAGACTGTCATAGGAATCACCCCCACCTTTCCTCTCAGAAGTAGTGACAAGGACTGCTGAGAGACAAATGGACATAGGCTTGGAACCAGAGTGGTACTGGGACTCACTGTGGCACCAAGAACCTGGACCCGCAACTGACCTAGCTCTGGGACGGCAGAGGCTGGAGGAGACTGCCTGCCTCTGTATCTTGGTCACCCCTATGTACACTGCCATATTCCCAGGGGAAGGGGGCCAGGCTGGGGACCCTGGGCCCACAGGGCACTGATCAGGCCAGAAGGGCCCCTCTCTTGACCCACTTCTCGGCCTCCTGCTTGCCCAGGTGCTTGGCTGCTTCTCTGCCTCGGTTGCCATGGGAACCCCAGGTGGTGGCAGTTTGTACACATGAGGCTGCCTAAGGAGAAGGGCCGTGGGTCAGGAGACACAGAGGGATCAGTTATCCCGGCCCAGTTTAGGCTCCGAGCCCTGCCCATTCCTGGGGCCCAGGGCCTCTGTCTGGGTTCTGCCCACCTAGCCCACAGATGGCCTCCTCACCTGCTCCTTCCTCCCACTCCCCACAGCCCTGCCATCCACAAGTCACGACTGTTTCGCTTGCAGGATACCTCTGAGGTCCATTCAGTGGGCACCGATTTCCCTGCCACAGCCCTGCTCAGCCCCTCACCTCTCTCTCCTAACTGGTCTCCCTCCTTCAGTCTGCCCACCTAGCTGTCATGTCTGATCCTTCAGTCCACCATGTCCCTCCTGACCTACCACCCTTTGGTGACTCCTGCTGCCTTCAGGACAAAGCGCCACTCCTGACTGGCACTAGTCAGTCAGGCTCCTCCTTTACCTTCCTCCTGGGCTCCTGCCACCCTGGGGTGGTTGGATCTGTGAAATGGGTAGTGTGCTAAGCCCTACTTCCCGAGCCCCAGTCTAAGGAACAGCAGTGTCTTTCTGGAGTTCATGGGTTATACCCTGAACATGGGTTCCATGTGGACCATGTTTGAGGGGCACTGGTGTGTCTCCACCTTCTGGGTTGTCACAAAGTGCTGTTACAAGTCAGGGCACCAAGAAGCCCTGGAGTGAACAAAAAAAAGTTTTTTTTTTTCTTTATTTAACCTAGAGATTGCCAGGCTGTTTGGACCTCAGATAAGGAATGTCTAAGATTCCCTGGACCTCCCTTTAGGACCTGCTGGATGGAGTCTCCCCTCCTCTGGCACTGGGGGTTGGAGCTCCTGTGGGGCATATTTTGGTAAGGGGCAGAGGAGGCATGAGAACACCAGGCCCACCACTAATGCCTGTGGTGAGTCGCCTGGTGCACAGTGGGGCTCCCTGATGTGTTTTGTCTAAACCACACAACATTCTTTTAAAATTTGACCTGGTTGCCAACATGTAAAACCTGGAAGATTCCATGACAAATTCTGAATTTTAAACTTCTCTTAAAACAGGAGAAGACCTATCAACACAGTGTGGAATGTCCCTCTGTGGAATTGAAGAATGGCATGGACCATTTACATGCAAAGCAACCAATCTGCAAGCAGTTCAGGTTTCTGGTGCCTGCTGAGCCCCTGAAAATGTTTGAGTTTCTGACCCCTGTCAAGGGGAGTGTGGGGGTCTTCTCAAGGAAGTCTGATTTATTGGGGTGACTCATGCCTGGCTCGCCCCTCTCTGTGGGTCCTTCTGCAAAGTGCTTAGGCAGGTGGGGCTTTGTTGGCTCTGGGAATGTTCCTTACCTTCTCTGAAGCATCAGGTACATTATACGGATCAAGTCAGTGAATGAAGTGCCCTGGTCTACCCCTTCTTCTGGAGATGGGCACCACAGTGGCCAGCAGGCAGCAGGGCTGTGAGAAGTGGAGGGAGGGCCTGCCTGCAGATTCCTCTCCCGACGCCTGCCTTGGGCTCAGCCAAGGAAGAGACTGGCGGCAGCTGCTCAGGTCACCCTGGTAATAGGAGCGTGCTGGGTGCGAGAATCATTCCCTGCAAGAACTAAAAGCCAAGAACAGTGTGGGACCAACCACACTGACACTTCTGAGCCTGCTTGCTGCTCCAGAAAGCCCTCTAAAAATAGCCTGCTCAGGGCTGATGGCTGTCCTCTGCTGGAGCCCCAGGAAATCCGCCTCAGGGGGGTGGCCTAGCAATCTCATCTGTGTCCTGCTGTTTACTGAGACCCAGAGATAGGTTGGGGGCTGGTGAGAATGAAGAGAGCCACACCCTGCCTGGGAGAACTGTGTGTGTGTGTGTGTTTGTGTGATAGAGCCCTGACTTGAGGGCTCCAATCTGAAGTAGGGGGAAGCCAAAGAGTTCTGCCTGCCAGCTGAGACCTGGCACCAGGGGTGGTTCTGTCTTGGATGGGCTAGTGAAGGCTGGTAGCGTGCTCTTGGCTCAGCTGGGCATCCACAGTGTCAAGATTGTCCCAAAGTCTTCCGCACAAAACCCCAGCAGGTCTTACTCTGGACATCTCCTGCCCTCCCCTTCTCAGCCTATCCAATCCTCCTGAACTTGAGGACCCCTCAGAAGTGTCTTGCCTCTTCCAAGAGGACCCCCTGGGCCTCTAGATCAAAGAACCAGCTCTTCTTTAAGTCCCAGCCTGCCCTGGGAGATCCTCCTTCAGCCATCAGAGGAGCTCAGCTTCCCTCTCTACTGGGACTCCAGATGCTATGGCATCTTAAGGAAGCCTGTCCCTGCCTGGGCATCAGTGGGATCAAGGTCCATACATCAGCCTCAGAGGTCCTTCTGGCTGGACCTGTTCTCATGCCCTCACCACACCCAGATGCAGTCCTGGATAGGGAGAATTTGAGGCCTGGGCACGAGCGCTGGTCCAGGTCCCCTCTCAGGGATCTGGTGGTCCAGCTTCAGCTCACACGCCTCCTGGGATGGGGTGCACACCACTCAAGGCTGCTGGCCCAGCTGGCCAGACTCTTGTCTCTTCCTCATCTCTGGGGTCCTGTCTCTGACACAATTCCCTGCGGATGGGCTCCATCCTGGCTAAGGGATTCACACATTCCTGAGTGGAGGGCAGGGCCTCACAGGACAAATCTCACCAGACAGGGACTAATGCTTATTGGGACAGGACTACCTACAGGAAGGAGAAAAAAGGAAACTGAGGCCAGAGATGCTGGACCCCACCCAAGGCCACCAACCCCCTGCTTTTTTCAGCCAGATGCGGCTGAGGGTAATGGTGTGGAGGAGAGTCTGGGGGGCAACAGGGCTTGATCCCTGCCCCTGGTGGGGGTCAGCCGGCTGGGTGGACCTGGGAGGCCAGCAGTAGCTGGAGTGCTGTTGGTGGGTGGAAAGTCTCCCCTCCCCCACACTTGCTCCTGCCATGTCCCTGGCACAAAATCGCCTTCCTTGCTTGTGGGCAGGGATAAGGGTGAGAGACCAGGATTTCCTATTGCTCTTGAAATTGGGGGCTCAAGAAGGGCTGGGAACACTGAGGACCTCAGGTCTGGACTGGCCAGTGCTCTGCAGGGCCTGGGTGAAGCAAGTTGTTCAACCTCCCTGTGTCTCAGTCCCTACACGGTAAAACAGGGATGATGATACAATGCTCCTAAAGCATAACTTTATATAAATGTTAACTATTACCTGGTTATAGGCCCTTTTGAGATTTCAATAAAATGTCCAGATCACTGTTACGGAAAACCTGACTTATATGCCCAACTTGGTACATAGACCTTAGGGGTCATGAGCTCTTCTGACGCTGTGCTGTGGTTAAGGACCAGTGACTAGGCAGTCTCATTCTAATGGGCTCCTTTAAAAAGGAAACCACTTGTACCCATTTCTCCCCAGTGATTTCGCCCCCTTCCTCCTCTCTGGCACCTCACCTTCTGATCTGACTGCAGCCTTAGCCATGATCCCTGGTGTCTGGTTTGCTACCAAGGCAGCTCCCGTTTCCTCCCAATGACCGTGGAGGACGACCTTTGCCCTGTACTCAGCTGCCAAGCTCTGTACTCTCCCTTCAGAGATCTGCTCTCAGATCTGCTCTTTGCCTCTGCCCCTCCTCAGTCCAGAGGTCCTTTACTCTATAGCCTTGGTGGTCTCCCTGCCTCCAACCTTGTCTCTTCTAGGCAGGGGGGGTGTGAGCTTTTGCATTGCAAATTACCCTTACCCTCTCCTACTTAAAACTCCTCAGTGGCTTCCCAGTGAACACAATGATTTTAGCATTAAGACTGAAGGAGAGAAGGGCTGGAGCGATGGCTCAGTGGTTTGAGCACTTGCCTGGCATGTTTGGGACCCAGGCTTAAACCCCACCACCATACACACAACTAAGTGTAGGAGAAACAAAGGCCAGATGAAAAAATAAATTAAAGATTCTCTTTCCCCTCCATCTCTTCCTCATTCCCTATCTTTTTTTTTTTTTTTTAAGAGGGAGGGACAGTGAGAGAGAATCAATTTTTATTTAGTTTTTCACATGGCTTTCATTGTTCCAACACTTATGTGGTACTGGGGTTCAAACTTGCATCCTCACGCGTGCCAGGCAAGAGCTGTAACTGCTGAGCCAGTGCTCCAGCCCTCTCCCTCCCTTTAAGAAAACAAAAGATTGAGGGAGAAAGGGCTGTGTAAGACTCAGGATGCTCAGGGTATAGAAAAAGCAGAATTCTTCCTGCCAAGTATGACGTCATTAAAGGGGGCGAGGGATTGGGCCTGGGATCTGTGAGGTCATAGCTCAGGAGCCAGCCGGAAAGCACCCCTGGGGGCAGGGATGGGGAGGAGGATCACAGAGCCTTTGTTCCTGGCAGCTTGTCAAACCTGCCACAGAGCCTCATTTCAATACATTTGCATGAGAAGATTTCAAGTGAGCCACAACCTCCTCCCCATCCCTGCCCCCAGGAGTGCTTTCCGGCTGGCTCCTGAGCTATGACCTCACAGATCCCAGGCCCAATCCCTGGCCCCCTTTAATGACGTCATACTTGGCAGGAAGAATTCTGCTTTTTCTATACCCTGAGCATCCTGAGTCTTACACAGCCCTTTCTCCCTCAATCTTTTGTTTTCTTAAAGGGAGGGAGAGGGCTGGAGCACTGGCTCAGCAGTTACAGCTCTTGCCTGGCACGCGTGAGGATGCAAGTTTGAACCCCAGTACCACATAAGTGTTGGAACAATGAAAGCCATGTGAAAAACTAAATAAAAATTGATTCTCTCTCACTGTCCCTCCCTCTTAAAAAAAAAAAAAAAAGATAGGGAATGAGGAAGAGATGGAGGGGAAAGAGAATCTTTAATTTATTTTTTCATCTGGCCTTTGTTTCTCCTACACTTAGTTGTGTGTATGGTGGTGGGGTTTAAGCCTGGGTCCCAAACATGCCAGGCAAGTGCTCAAACCACTGAGCCATCGCTCCAGCCCTTCTCTCCTTCAGTCTTAATGCTAAAATCATTGTGTTCACTGGGAAGCCACTGAGGAGTTTTAAGTAGGAGAGGGTAAGGGTAATTTGCAATGCAAAAGCTCACACCCCCCCTGCCTAGAAGAGACAAGGTTGGAGGCAGGGAGACCACCAAGGCTATAGAGTAAAGGACCTCTGGACTGAGGAGGGGCAGAGGCAAAGAGCAGATCTGAGAGCAGATCTCTGAAGGGAGAGTACAGAGCTTGGCAGCTGAGTACAGGGCAAAGGTCGTCCTCCACGGTCATTGGGAGGAAACGGGAGCTGCCTTGGTAGCAAACCAGACACCAGGGATCATGGCTAAGGCTGCAGTCAGATCAGAAGGTGAGGTGCCAGAGAGGAGGAAGGGGGCGAAATCACTGGGGAGAAATGGGTACAAGTGGTTTCCTTTTTAAAGGAGCCCATTAGAATGAGACTGCCTAGTCACTGGTCCTTAACCACAGCACAGCGTCAGAAGAGCTCATGACCCCTAAGGTCTATGTACCAAGTTGGGCATATAAGTCAGGTTTTCCGTAACAGTGATCTGGACATTTTATTGAAATCTCAAAAGGGCCTATAACCAGGTAATAGTTAACATTTATATAAAGTTATGCTTTAGGAGCATTGTATCATCATCCCTGTTTTACCGTGTAGGGACTGAGACACAGGGAGGTTGAACAACTTGCTTCACCCAGGCCCTGCAGAGCACTGGCCAGTCCAGACCTGAGGTCCTCAGTGTTCCCAGCCCTTCTTGAGCCCCCAATTTCAAGAGCAATAGGAAATCCTGGTCTCTCACCCTTATCCCTGCCCACAAGCAAGGAAGGTGATTTTGTGCCAGGGACATGGCAGGAGCAAGTGTGGGGGAGGGGAGACTTTCCACCCACCAACAGCACTCCAGCTACTGCTGGCCTCCCAGGTCCACCCAGCCGGCTGACCCCCACCAGGGGCAGGGATCCGGCTGACCCCCACCAGGGGCAGGGATCAAGCCCTGTTGCCCCCCAGACTCTCCTCCACACCATTACCCTCAGCCGCATCTGGCTGAAAAAAGCAGGGGGTTGGTGGCCTTGGGTGGGGTCCAGCATCTCTGGCCTCAGTTTCCTTTTTTCTCCTTCCTGTAGGTAGTCCTGTCCCAATAAGCATTAGTCCCTGTCTGGTGAGATTTGTCCTGTGAGGCCCTGCCCTCCTCTCAGGAATGTGTGAATCCCTTAGCCAGGATGGAGCCCATCCGCAGGGAATTGTGTCAGAGACAGGACCCCAGAGATGAGGAAGAGACAAGAGTCTGGCCAGCTGGGCCAGCAGCCTTGAGTGGTGTGCACCCCATCCCAGGAGGCGTGTGAGCTGAAGCTGGACCACCAGATCCCTGAGAGGGGACCTGGACCAGCGCTCGTGCCCAGGCCTCAAATTCTCCCTATCCAGGACTGCATCTGGGTGTGGTGAGGGCATGAGAACAGGTCCAGCCAGAAGGACCTCTGAGGCTGATGTATGGACCTTGATCCCACTGATGCCCAGGCAGGGACAGGCTTCCTTAAGATGCCATAGCATCTGGAGTCCCAGTAGGGAGGGAAGCTGAGCTCCTCTGATGGCTGAAGGAGGATCTCCCAGGGCAGGCTGGGACTTAAAGAAGAGCTGGTTCTTTGATCTAGAGGCCCAGGGGGTCCTCTTGGAAGAGGCAAGACACTTCTGAGGGGTCCTCAAGTTCAGGAGGATTGGATAGGCTGAGAAGGGGAGGGCAGGAGATGTCCAGAGTAAGACCTGCTGGGGTTTTGTGCGGAAGACTTTGGGACAATCTTGACACTGTGGATGCCCAGCTGAGCCAAGAGCACGCTACCAGCCTTCACTAGCCCATCCAAGACAGAACCACCCCTGGTGCCAGGTCTCAGCTGGCAGGCAGAACTCTTTGGCTTCCCCCTACTTCAGATTGGAGCCCTCAAGTCAGGGCTCTATCACACAAACACACACACACACACAGTTCTCCCAGGCAGGGTGTGGCTCTCTTCATTCTCACCAGCCCCCAACCTATCTCTGGGTCTCAGTAAACAGCAGGACACAGATGAGATTGCTAGGCCACCCCCCTGAGGCGGATTTCCTGGGGCTCCAGCAGAGGACAGCCATCAGCCCTGAGCAGGCTATTTTTAGAGGGCTTTCTGGAGCAGCAAGCAGGCTCAGAAGTGTCAGTGTGGTTGGTCCCACACTGTTCTTGGCTTTTAGTTCTTGCAGGGAATGATTCTCGCACCCAGCACGCTCCTATTACCAGGGTGACCTGAGCAGCTGCCGCCAGTCTCTTCCTTGGCTGAGCCCAAGGCAGGCGTCGGGAGAGGAATCTGCAGGCAGGCCCTCCCTCCACTTCTCACAGCCCTGCTGCCTGCTGGCCACTGTGGTGCCCATCTCCAGAAGAAGGGGTAGACCAGGGCACTTCATTCACTGACTTGATCCGTATAATGTACCTGATGCTTCAGAGAAGGTAAGGAACATTCCCAGAGCCAACAAAGCCCCACCTGCCTAAGCACTTTGCAGAAGGACCCACAGAGAGGGGCGAGCCAGGCATGAGTCACCCCAATAAATCAGACTTCCTTGAGAAGACCCCCACACTCCCCTTGACAGGGGTCAGAAACTCAAACATTTTCAGGGGCTCAGCAGGCACCAGAAACCTGAACTGCTTGCAGATTGGTTGCTTTGCATGTAAATGGTCCATGCCATTCTTCAATTCCACAGAGGGACATTCCACACTGTGTTGATAGGTCTTCTCCTGTTTTAAGAGAAGTTTAAAATTCAGAATTTGTCATGGAATCTTCCAGGTTTTACATGTTGGCAACCAGGTCAAATTTTAAAAGAATGTTGTGTGGTTTAGACAAAACACATCAGGGAGCCCCACTGTGCACCAGGAGACTCACCACAGGCATTAGTGGTGGGCCTGGTGTTCTCATGCCTCCTCTGCCCCTTACCAAAATATGCCCCACAGGAGCTCCAACCCCCAGTGCCAGAGGAGGGGAGACTCCATCCAGCAGGTCCTAAAGGGAGGTCCAGGGAATCTTAGACATTCCTTATCTGAGGTCCAAACAGCCTGGCAATCTCTAGGTTAAATAAAGAAAAAAAAAACTTTTTTTTGTTCACTCCAGGGCTTCTTGGTGCCCTGACTTGTAACAGCACTTTGTGACAACCCAGAAGGTGGAGACACACCAGTGCCCCTCAAACATGGTCCACATGGAACCCATGTTCAGGGTATAACCCATGAACTCCAGAAAGACACTGCTGTTCCGTAGACTGGGGCTCGGGAAGTAGGGCTTAGCACACTACCCATTTCACAGATCCAACCACCCCAGGGTGGCAGGAGCCCAGGAGGAAGGTAAAGGAGGAGCCTGACTGACTAGTGCCAGTCAGGAGTGGCGCTTTGTCCTGAAGGCAGCAGGAGTCACCAAAGGGTGGTAGGTCAGGAGGGACATGGTGGACTGAAGGATCAGACATGACAGCTAGGTGGGCAGACTGAAGGAGGGAGACCAGTTAGGAGAGAGAGGTGAGGGGCTGAGCAGGGCTGTGGCAGGGAAATTGGTGCCCACTGAATGGACCTCAGAGGTATCCTGCAAGCGAAACAGTCGTGACTTGTGGATGGCAGGGCTGTGGGGAGTGGGAGGAAGGAGGAGGTGAGGAGGCCATCTGTGGGCTAGGTGGGCAGAACCCAGACAGAGGCCCTGGGCCCCAGGAATGGGCAGGGCTCGGAGCCTAAACTGGGCCGGGATAACTGATCCCTCTGTGTCTCCTGACCCACGGCCCTTCTCCTTAGGCAGCCTCATGTGTACAAACTGCCACCACCTGGGGTTCCCATGGCAACCGAGGCAGAGAAGCAGCCAAGCACCTGGGCAAGCAGGAGGCCGAGAAGAGGGTCAAGAGAGGGGCCCTTCTGGCCTGATCAGTGCCCTGTGGGCCCAGGGTCCCCAACCTGGCCCCCTTCCCCTGGGAATATGGCAGTGTACATAGGGGTGACCAAGATACAGAGGCAGGCAGTCTCCTCCAGCCTCTGCCGTCCCAGAGCTAGGTCAGTTGCGGGTCCAGGTTCTTGGTGCCACAGTGAGTCCCAGTACCACTCTGGTTCCAAGCCTATGTCCATTTGTCTCTCAGCAGTCCTTGTCACTACTTCTGAGAGGAAAGGTGGGGGTGATTCCTATGACAGTCTCTCCTGCCGCCCCCATATTCTCAAGGCTAAGTTTAGCTCTCACATTGGGCTGAAGCCAGGGATGTCAGACCGGAGAGGCCTGTGTGTCTGCCCAGCGATAAATGCGGACTCTAGGAGCCCAGCAGAAGGCCTGGACGGATGGCTGTCCCAACCCCAGACAAGTAGAGTGCCTCTTGAGATTCCTACCCCCATCTCCCTTTGGGTCCCTGCTCCCTGCCCAGCACCCTCCAGGGCTCCCACTGCCAACCAAAGGCCCAACAGCCACACCTCAGGCTCTCACAAGGCCCTCCAGGAGCTGCCCCTTCTATGTTTTGGTTGATTCCCACCATGCCAGGCTCCCTCACTAACCAAGTTAGGCTAGTTAGTAGTCTACCCCTTCCTCCAAGCCATTGTTCGTGGCTTGGGGATGGAACCAACCACACGTTACCATCCCACCTGTGGTACAAATCATATATCACTCCCTCTGCGAGGCACCCCTGCCTCCGCAGGCAGAATGGAATTCCTCCTATTCCTTGTATTTGATTATTTGCAGATTCACCACCTCCCATGGGAAACGCTAAGCTCCTCGGGAGCAGGAGCTGAGTCTTGTTCATCTGTTTTCCCTGGAAACCCAACATGGCACTGCTGGGGTCCGGGCGGACACAGGGGTGCAGGAAAGAGTGTGGCCCCTGAGAGTGGCAAGGCTGCTGATCCCAGCTTAGTCCCAGTTTGATTGTGCTTGTGGCCCTGTTCTAAGGAAGACTGTCCCACCCAGACCCCATGGCACCTTCCAGGCTGCGCTGGAGCAGGTATGCATGCCAGACCAGAGGCCGAGCCGTGTGCCCTTCACCAGCCTCTGGCCAGTGGAATGATTCAGAACCGCCTGACCCACTAGTGACTCGAACCAGGACCTCCCAGAAACAAACACAAAGGGAAGTGTGATTATCTCACCCAGAGGTGGGATCGAAGAGCATGCTGCCAGAGTAGGGACCACAGTGGGGCCAGAGGCTGTGGGGGAGCAGAACTGCAAAGGAGCTGAGGAAGTCGGTGAGGAGGGAGGAGAGAGCAGAGGCAGCGCTGGAGAGCTGCTCTAGGGCGAGGCCTCCTTATAGCTGGCGCTGGAGGCCTGCTGCCTCCACACTACCGAGAAACAGCAGGTTCAAGGGTGACCATCCCATGCAATGGGCAAGGCAAGATCTTCCCTCCAGGCAGGGGCAAGAGCATTTATGAGCCAAGGTGGGACTCTCCTCCTGGAGGAAGTGAGAAACACAGGCTTTGGAGTCCCTGGAACCTGGGGAGAGCCAGGCTAATCCTGGGGTGGGGAGGGGCCATGAGAAGGAAGTAGATCCAGAGAGGTTTGCAGAGCTGGATCCTGCAAACCTGCACTCACTGCCATGCCCTGGAGGTGCCACCATAGCTGCTGCTGGCACCACCAAGAGGTACCTGCCATGTAGGTGCAGGAACTTGCCAGTGCCTCCTGTTGGAAAACCTGGACTGAGCCAGCAAGCTAGGGATGCAGAGAATGTGTCCTGTGGACTTCCATCCTGTGGCACAGAACAGCACGGAGAAGGGTGAGTGTGGGCTGAGCGCCAACAGAGAAACCTCCCAGGAACAAACCCAGAGATTCTGTTCTGGGTTGGTGCCCTGAGCTCGAAGCAAGAATTTGGACAGACAAGAGAGTGTGGTGGCGGTAGAGACTGATTTGTTCAGCATTTCTCATTTGCTTGTTGTTGTTGTTTTGTTTTAACTCTTTTTGAGACAGGGTCTTGCTAAGTTGCCCAGGCTGGCCCTGATTGTGCAGTTCCCCTGCTTTAGCCTCCCAAGTAGCTGGGATGACAGGCGTGCTCCACCACACCCAGCTGCGTTGCTGTTTTTCTGCATCAATAAGAGACTAGCCAACCAAAGGTAACAGTATTCAGCTGGGTGACCTAGCCTGAGTCTGTGGATGTTTCTGGAAGGATGAGCTTCGAGGGATGGGTCTAGGACCTGTGTGGTTATGACAGCTTTCAAGAGAGGCCCTTCAGGGCTGGAGCGGTGGCTCAATGGTTACGGAGCTTGCCTGGCATGCACAAGTATGCGAGTTCAAACCCTAGCACCACATACACAATGAAGTCTCAGAGCAACGAAAGCCACGTGAAAAACTAAATAAAAATTGATTCTCTCTGTCTCTCTCTCTCTGTCCCCTCTTTCTTTAAAAAAAAAAAAAAAAGGAGTGGGCCTTGTTGAAAATGACTGAAATAAAGAGGAGGAGGAGAAGGCAAAGAATAAAAGGAATAATTCTGCTATCCAGGCTCAGCCTTGGCCCTCCCTCCCTAGGGCCCCTGCCATACACCCTATCCTATTCGATCCTTCCCCGAGCCCTGTGCTGCACCCAGGGCTACTCTGCCTGGCATCTTTCTTTCTTTCTTTCTTTAAAAGAGAGAAGGACAGAGAGAGAGAGAGATACAGAGACAGAGAGAATCAATTTTTATTGAGTTTTTCACATGGCTTTTGTTGCTCTGACATTTAGTTGTGCACGTGGGTGCTGGGGTTTGAACCTGGGTACTTGTGCTTGCCAGGCAAGCGCCGTAACCACCAAGCCACCTCTCCAGCCCCTGCCTGGCATATTTCTAACTCAATGCCTGCCTCCGCATATGCAGGTGCCCCATGCACCCTGGTAGCAGGTGACTGTCCTGCTCCCTCCTCCCAGGGTGGACTCTCGCTCAGGGCTGGGAAGCCCACCTCACCCTTCCTGGGAAAAGGAGGCTAAGAGAGCTTGGAAGAACCAAAGGATACTCTGCATCCTCTGGTGGAAGTTGAGACTTTGTGCCAGGGAACATGGACACCTAGAACACAGTTCTTGGCCCAATGTTCCATCCCAAAGTAAAAAGTCCCATATGTGTGTGAAAGCTGCAGGGATAGGGTGTCCCAAGTCTTCACCGGAAGAGATCAGAAGTTGCCTCAAGGCCTCATCTTGTCTGCCTGTCGGAATGGACACATTCCTCAGGCCGTTGGGAGGATCTAGATAACCCTTGTTTTTCCAGAGGGTGCGAGAGAACTGCCTTCCAGCAAGCCAAGGTCTCCACCCCACAGTTCCCTGCTTTGTCCCCCAAGCAGAGGGCTGTGGACATTTGGATATGCCTGGGAGGCAGGATACATTGGCCACACGATTCTCCTCTCTGCCCCTCAGCTTCCCCTCATGTGAACTTCCCAGGCCAGGACTCTAGGTGGCATCCCCATTTCCCAGGCTAGAAGCCCCTACAGGCAGGACTGGTGCTCCTCTGATTATGCCCTAGTGCGCCATGGCTAGACATGCAGCAGACCTGACACAGGCATGTTGCCCCTCCCTGGCAAGGAGATGTTGGAAGAGGTGAAAGTGGAAAGGCCCTGAAGGCCTAAGGCAGAGCAGGCCCAGCAACAACCATCCCTTGCCTTCCCCATCTTTCTTCAGGAAGCCAATCCCCAGGGAGCCATTTCTCTAGGAGAAGGGACCCAGGTGGCAGCTGGCAGTCATAAAGCCATCTCAAAAAGCCTCCTGACGGCCAAGTGTAAGTGCCCATGCCACCATGGAGAACAGAACCAGTAAATTACTACTGAGAGTAGCACCCCCCCCACACACACTGTATTTATATCCACCTTGGTGCCTGAAAATGGATATTTATGCATTTTCAATATTCAGGGCAAACGCTCCATCACTCAGTGCTGTATGGCTGCAGCACATTACAGTGGCCCCACAGAGACTTCCTTCTTCTACCTGGCTTAAGAACTCAGAGGCTCCAAGGCCTGGGCCTCGAAAGCTTTTGCTGAGATCCCCACCCCACCTGCAGGCCCATTTGACCCAGGGCAAGGATGGAGAGAAGAAAAAAGACTCCGCCAGCCTCCCCTTGGAGTCTCAGGGCCCACTCAAGAGGCAGGACAAGTTCACCCACTTTATAGACCAGCATCTCAGGCTCAGAGAGATTGGATGGCCCAGGTAGGGTCACACAGCATCCTATCTAGCCCAGGAAGCTTCCTCATGTCTCCAGGTGGGGTGGCTTTCTCTTGATCAGAGAAAATGGCAGAGCCTGGCCATCTCTCCCAATCTCTGATCTCCTTATGAATGTCTTCGCTCTGCCCTGGTCTGTATCCTCCTGTCTCTGATTCCGGTTCCTCTGTGTGTCTCTGGGTCTGCCTGACTCCCAGGCTCAGTCTCAGTCTCACATCTTTCTCCACCCTGCTTTCAGTGTTGCTCCATCGCTCATCTCTGGTTCCTGTGTCTGTCTCCCTCCCACCCTACCTCATCTTCCTTCCCTCCCTCAGAGTCCCGCTCCTCTGGACCTGTCTCCCTGACTTTGTGTTTGGGCTCAGGGCAGGAGTGAAGACCTATAGTTCAGCAGAGGCCTCCTGGAACCCAGGTCCTGTGAAAGGACAGCCCCCATGGCCCCTAAGCCAACACAGCCCAGAGCAGAAGTGGGCCAGGCTTAGTCTCAGTGGAAGCAAGCGAGAGCTGTGCAGAGGGGCACTGCAAGATGTCTGCTCAAGTCCAAGCACTTGACCTTGACAGGCCCCTCCTGTCTGGGACCCAGGCCTGCCCTGAACTGAACAGTCAACACCCCTGGGTCCGAGGGTCCCTCAGCGTCTTTGCTGCTCCCACCTGCTTCACGTTCATTCCTCTGGCCGCCTCTTACGCTGTGTGCCCTCCTCTGTCCATTCCCCGCTCCCTCACCTTCCTCCTCCCTCTGCTGGGAATGACAAGAATTAATTAAATGTGTCCTCGGTTCCCATCGCCTCAATTTTCCCCAGGGAACTAACCAGTCCCTGCCCCTTGGGCCTTGTTAGATTCCAAGAAAAATATGACACACATGTGCTCTATGTGCACGTATGTGTGAGAAAGCGTCCCTGAACATAAAGGTGTAGTGGACACCAGCGCGCTGGGACACACCATGGGCTTCTGCACCATTCCGCTGGCCTGCACTGTGCACACCCGTATGCAATCAGTGCACTCCTGAGCCCGGAGGCAGGTCCTGGGGGCTGTGTGAAGCACACGTCTTGGCATACACGCTTCTACATTCCACGTGGGTCTCTGTGCTCTGTAGGTCTTCACGTTGAACTGCCTCTGCGTGCACCCGTCTCCATATTGACTCTGAGCGTGTGTCTGTACAGTGTGTTGGGGGACAACAGGGATTATCGTGTAAGGCTCTGCGTTTTGCACATGTTTTTGTACACACACATGTCCACACCTACGATGCAGCATACGTGACCATGCGTGCCTATGTCTGAATGGCACATGCTATGTGTGGTGTCCTCGCACACATGCTTGACCACCCTGCATGCACATCTCCTTCGTGGCTCCCTGGAGTTGGCACCTTTGACCCCAACAAGAGAGGCATTGTGCCACATCTCTGGGGGGCGGTGGTGGCAGGAGCCTGTAGGTAGGAGGAGTGGTACAGGGGAAGACACTCGCTAATGAGGACACCTTCCTTGCCAACCTAAGAACTGGTGCCACTAATTATTGCCTCAGTAAGCTGCTCTCCAAGGAAGGGTGCTGCAGAACCCTGCTTTCTCCCTCTCCTGAGGCCCCTTTGTTCCACATCCCCCCAACCCTGAGGTGCTGCAGGAGCCATGGGCACCGCAAAGGGGCAGGCACATCAGGGGCAGTGCCTGGTCTCGTCAGGAGACACGGGATTCTGGCGTACCTGCCTGTCAACCTGCTGCTGGGGAGCCCACCTTTCAAGGTATTCCTCTGTGTCAAGGCACAATCTCAAAAAGACCTCTGTGAATGCAAATGTGCTCTGGGGGAAGGAAGCCTTACACACCCTGAGCAAACAAGGAGCCTGCTTCTGTAAAATGAGCACTAAACCAGCAGTCAGGTGGACTGGCTGCTGATCCTAGCACTGAGTGACCTCGAGCAAGTTCCCACACCTCTCTGGGCCTTAGTTTCCTTGTCTGTAGAATGGGGGAAGACTAAAATCACCCTATTCAAAGGGTGGTGTGTGCCTCATGGGTGAGACACAAAAGTCTCAGATATTGCACGGGGTGAGCATCTGCTATTTAACTCTGCATTTATTTTCATGTATATGTTTCATGTACAGTTGCCCCTCGATATTTTTGAAAGATTGATTCTAGGACCCCCTGTAGATACCAATATCCACACAGACCCATTGTACAAAATCCACATATAGCCAATGTACATCTTCCCATATACTTTAAATCCTTTCCAGATAATTTATAACACCTAATGCAATGTAAATGCTAGGTACACAGTTATTTTATTGTTGTATTATTTAGGGAATAATGAGAAGAAAAAAATGTCTGTATATGTTCAGTACAGATGCATTTGTAAAAAAAATATATATTTTTCCATCTGATTGGTTGAATCTGCAGATTCAGAACCCACCAAAACAGAGGGCTCACCTACACATTTTCATATATTAGTATGTGTGCATGTTTGATTTCAACTAGTATATTAGCACCTGATTTTACAAATATTGCTTAAGACAAGGCTAAAACACATGTAAATTTTAAAAGTAATTTGATTGGTTTTTTGGGGGGGCAGTGTGAGAGAGAGAGAGAGAGAGAGAGAATCAGTTTTATTGAGTTTTTTTTGTGGCTTTCATTGCTCTGACAATTCATGATGTATGTGGTACTGGGGTTTGAACCCATGTCCATGCATACGCCAGCCAAGTGCCGTAACCACTAAGCCACCACCAGCCCCAAAGTTAGTTGATTTAAAGAAAAAAGTAAAATAAGAGCTCACTAAACATCTGAGTGTATCGAAAGTCCTGAGGAAGTTGACAAATGACTACAGCCATTTGCCCAAGGGTCTCCGAGGTCCTGCTCTGCCATAGGGGCAGTGGATTCAGAGCCCTAGCTCCCTGGATAAGAAACGCACACTCAGCCCCTGGTTGTCAGCATTGTTTACAACTCCAAGCTAGACTGTGGTATGGATTGGCAGGAGCAGGAGCTGAGGGACAGGTAGGAAAGCCCTTCCTAGCCACAGGCCCACACAAGAGCTCAGAGGATACAGAGTGTCCACATGTCTGACCCCAGGTGATTGAGGCCCAACAGAGGGCAGAGGTGACTCAGGCTGGACCTGAGACTTCCTAGGGTCTCTGCACCACATCTCCTAGAGAGGGGACTGTCTGTGATGTCAAGCCCCTGAATAGGCCAGTTCATGGTGCCCACCTATTCCACCAAGGAGAGAACAGCCTGCCCCATAGTCCCAAAAGTCTGTGTCCTCCAAGAGGCCGGGTGTGAATCACAGGAATTTACAGCCTAGCCTGGAGTGGGATTTATGAGACTGCCTCAAGCCTGGGCAGGCAGGGAGTGGCCGCCTGTCAGTCCCCTTTGCCACTGATTGATGAGGCTGTTATCTGCCAAGAAAAACTCTCCTCTGTAGTAGGCAATGGAGGAAAAAGCTCCCAGGCCCAAGGGCCAGCATGTTACCTCCTACCTGTCCCACCGTCAGTGCCTCCCCCAGGTACCTCCAGCCCCACACATTGACATGCTCACAAGCACAGAGCTCTGTCCCCCAGGCTTGCCTTGGAAACTGACCTACCCCAGGGCCCAGGCCTGAGGAACTGCCCAAGATGGGAGCCCATAAGGGTCTGAGTAAGTCCAGAGCACACACCCATTTCACAGATGAGGAACTGAGATCCAGAGAGAAATGGGCCTGCCTCAGGTCATACGGCAACAGTGGTGAGGCTGAGCTCTGAGCCCACAAGACCCTCATTTCAGCGTCTGGTCACAGCTGATTGTCACATGACCACTGGGGTCATCTTTTTCTCCAAATGAGGGCTACACTCCAGGAATGGATGGACCTGGGTTTGACTCACTGTTCCACCACTTTTTGTCTAAAAGTCACAACCTTCCTGGACCTATTTCCTCACCAGGAAAATGGGGCTCAGAGCCAGGCGCAGTGGCACACACCTGTAATCCCAACAACTCGGGAGCCTGAGGCAGAAGGATCCCAAGTTGGAGACCAACCTCAGCAACTTAGTGAGGCCCTGTCTCAAAAAGGACTGGGGATATGGCTGAGTGGTAAAGTGCCCTTGGGTTCAATCCCTAGTGCCAAAAAAAGAAGAAGAAAATGGGGCTCATATTAATCTCAATCTCCCAGGGTTGATATGAGATTCAGGCTGGGCCCTGGTATGCCCTGCACCACCACCAAGGATGACCCTTGACCATTCTTGACATCCCGAGGACCACAGCCTGATTTGCTGGAGGAGGGGACTGTTCAAGCCCCTAGTGCAGAAGGAGCAAGTGAGAGGTCATGTGTGGGGCAGCAGGGCAGGAATGAGGGCACTCTCTACTGGAGGAGCCGGGAAGTCTTCCTGGAGAAGGTGGCCTCAAGCCAGGATGCAGAGTTCCACCTTTCTTGCTTCGAGGCCACTTAGGAGCCGCTTGAGTGCCATGGGGCTTAGGGGAAAGTCTAAGCTTCTGCCCTGGATGACCTGGGGGCGAGTCCCTCCCCTCTCGCACCATCTTTGAGATAGGACCAGGGAGGACCAAACTACAAGCCCTAGAACACCCCTTCCAGGCCTGACCTGAGGCTGGCTGAGTCCCGGAAGCCTAGCCGGGCTCATCCCCTGAAGTACCCAGCGCTTGCCACTGGGCGGCAGTAGAGAGCGAAGCTGGAGCTCCGCCTCCTTCCAGCAGCGAGGCAGCTGCGTCCCTCGTGGCCAGTTCCTCCCCCAGTCCGGGGTGGTCTTTGCCTCCTCTTGCTTCCTGCCAGCTCTCCAGAAAACCAGAGCTAAGGGGCTGTCACATTAAGACGTTTGATCCTCCCACAGCCCTGCAGAGCAGCCCACATTCTTCCCACTTTTCAAATGGGGAAAGTGACAGCCCACAGAAGGGAGGACTTGTACAAGGTCACACAACCTGGTGTGACAGGGCCAAGCCCCTAGGCCTCTTTCCCAGCCCCTGTGCCCAGAGCAGAGGCTGCGTAAAAGAACTCCAGCCACACAGACCTGGGCTGGGTCCCTCACTCTGGCAGGTCACCCACCCTGTGTGCTCCTCCGGTTGTGTCAGGGCTTGGCAATGGCGAGTGCTGAACACAGGAAGCCACTACTTTGTTCCGATAAACAGCAGAGTAGAGACCCGTCTCACTCTCCTGACACTCAGCATCAGGGTCACCCTCCTTGAATCCCCTCCCTGGGCACCCACCCGCCTGGGACCCTGCGGTAGTGGCTCCTGCTCACCTTTCTCCCCGCCTCCCCACCCACTGCTGATTCCCACTCCATGTCTCACTGCCCCCTCTCCTCGGCCCCTGCCTCTCCCTCGGTCCCTCTCTCCTCCTGAGCCCCCGCTCGGCACTGCACACTGTTGCAAGACAGCAAAGACAGTTTTTTATTTCTCTCGTTTGTCTCCCTTCCATCACTGAAGAGAAACGTGCTTCCCAGGAAGAAGGGAAGGCTTCCAAAGAGAAGCAACAAAGGACAGAGGGATGGGGGTGAGCCCTGCCCCCACCCGTGGGCCCACTCACAAACAAGTGTCCATGTGCGCACAGGCACACAAATGCACACACACTCCCGCTGTGGTCAGAGCCTCCAGGAGCGGCCGTGTTATCTGGGGGTAATTGAAAATGTCAATCTTTATTCTAGAGCATAAACAGGGCAGAGGGACGGGGAGCCAGAGGGAGGGTGAGAAAGAACAGGGGACCAGATGGAGGGAGGAAGACTCAGCAGGGAGGAGAGTGGATGGGAGGCTGCAGACACCAAGAGGAGGCAGGTGACTCTCCACTGCTGTGAGTCAGGAGATGCTTCCTACTCCCCAGGACTCAAGGGGGTGCGCCTGCAACCAGCTTCCCACCCCACCACAAGGAGTGAGGAACAGGAGAGCTGAGGGTGGGAGCACCTGTCCTAATCCCCCACACCCACCCTGGCCCTGGGTGGCCCTTTGGGTGGGCACTTCTGGGTGCTGGCAGCAGGCAGAGGGCCAAGTGGCTCCTTCATGAGTACAGAACCCCCCACCTCCTCTCCCCCTGTACTTGTGGGAAAATGTATGTGCACACATGCGTGAGCACATGCGCGTATGTCTGTTTTCTCCCTGTGTGTATAGTGTAAGGCACACGGCTGAGGGTGGTGTCTGCATTTCTGTGTGTATGTGTGTGTCTTAATTCAGTGTACATGTGGATAAGGGACATGGCTTTGTGCACAGCCCCCAACTGAGTGGCGAGTGTGGGGTGTTCGTGTGACCCTGCAGCCAGGTTCCCTCCCTTGCTCCTGGCCCAGGACCATCATTCCCCAGCTCCTGAGAGGCAGAGTTGTTGGCCCCCAGGCCTCTCCAGCAACAAGAAGACTGTAGACTAGCCCACCAGCCAATGTCCAGGAGGGTCAAGGGACTGCAGTTTTACCATCAAGCCCTGACTAGGCCAGGCCTCTCCCTGTTGCTTAGTGAGAAAGGAGGAAAGGCAAGTGGGCCCCCGCTAAGCTTGTAGCCTCCCCACTTCCAGTGTCTGATCATGGATGGAGAGACCCACCACCCTGCCATTCTCTGAACTCTTGGAGGCAAGACCGGGCTTGGACCCTTTGTTCCAAAGGGGACAAGTTAGCAGGAAGCAAGTCCAGGGAGGCCATGCTGTCTGACCTTCTGCAGAACACCCATCCAGGGCACCACCACGAGGAAGATAGGCCAATGCGGACTGCTTTGTCTAAAGATCAACCCCAAACTAAGTGACCCTGTCATTCTTCATCTGTTGTCTTTCCTGGAAGCTACATCCCCTTCTTGGCAGAGCCATCTTTCATATAAGCATCTTCATCCCCCTGAACTTTCATTCTGACCCCATCCTCCTTCTTGCTTTCCCTTGGGACCACAAACCCACTACCCATAGTTGGTGGCAGCAGGGTTCAGGCTGAAGGTCTGTTTCCGACAGCACCATGAAGGCAAAAATTAGGATTTAGTTCCAATATAAGTAAAGGATCTATCTGAACACTGAGCTCTGACTCTGGTCATATACTGAACCCTGATCCTTGTCACATACAGAGCCTTGGCCTTTATTTAGAGACAGGTCATGAATTTGTTACATGGCCAAAGTTACTTCCAGATTCTGGACTTATGTTTCCTCACCTGGGCCATCAATCAGAACACTCCTCTTCAGAGGTTGACTTGCAGCTCCCCCAACCTGGTGACACAGGGGAGCATTAGTTGCTGCCACCTGCCAGCCCCACCCCCATCCAACACTTTCAGCCCAAGCATCACTAATTTTTGCAGCCGCCGTGATAAATGGCATTGTCGGCAAAATGACATCTTTCTAATCTGCTGCAAGACAGATGGGTCCCCGAGCTGGCTAGCTTTCTCTAGAGCCTGCCCAGGCCAGCCTTGAGGAGGCCTGGGAAGGACAGGACAGACACAAAACCTGGGACCTGGGGGAAGGGTGGGTAGGCAAAGAACTTCACAGACCCCCAGGGGTTTTCTCCCAACCACTCCTCAATGCTAAGCTGGGTTTTGAAAAAAAAAAAAAAAAAAAAAAGGAAAAGAAATTCCTAAGAGATTCTCCTCTTCTTCCTCTCTGAGTCTATTCAATTTAATTTTTATTTTCAATTAAAACCTGGATATTGGACTGGAGTGGTGGCTTAGCAGTTAAAGCGCTTGTCTGGCATACACAAGAACCCAGGTTTGAACCCCAGAACTAAATGTCGGAGAAATGAGGGCCAGATGGAAAATAAATAAAATTGATTCTTTCTCACTCCCTCTCTCTAAAAAATAAAAAATAAACCAAATCTGGATATTGGGGCTGGAGCATTGGCTCAGTGTTTGAACACTTGCCAGGCAAGCACAGGGACATGGGTTCAAACCCAGCACCACATACACAACCAAGTGTCAGAAAAACAAAGACCAGATAAAAAATAAAAAGTTGATTCTCGGGGCTGGAGCGGTGGCTCAGCGGTTTCATCGCTTGCTTGGCAAGCATGAGGACCCGGGTTCAAACCCCAGCACCATGTACACAACTAAGTGTTGGAGCAACGAAGGCCATGTGAAAAAACTCAATAAAGTTGTTTCTCTCTTTCTCTGTCTCTCTCACTGTCCCTCTTTCTAAAAAAAAAAAAAAAAAAAAAAGTTGATTCTCTTAAAAACAAAAACAAAAACCTGGATATTCCTCAAGTTTACAAGGATGAGCCATTGAACACTGGTTCTAAGGTGCCCCTTTGTTCCTATATCCCTCCACCTTTGGGACAATGGCTAAAAAAGAACGTGACTTTGCCTGAGCCATTCTGTCCGGGCTCTTCACTCTCTCCTCTCCTGCTTCCAAGGCTCCCACCCTCCCTCCCGGCCTCAGCCCTGGTGCATTGTGCTGCCTTCAGGCCACCAGATCAGGGTAGAACTTCCTGTACCTTTCTGTGGCAGGGTCAGTCAGTGGGGGAATGGGAGGAGGGCTGGTCCAGGGTTGAGGGGAATTGGGGATTGGGATGTCTAGAGTTAAGGACAAATACCAGACCCAGAGATACCAGCCTCCCCCAAGCCAACAGATTGCTGGCACCTGTCGCCTGGAAGCAGGTGGGCACAGGCCTGGATCTGAAGACTGAGGCACTGCTGCCCTCTCCTGGACAGGTCATAGCTCCTCTGCTAGGTTGGGCTGTTAAGGTTGGGGACAGAGCAAGTAGAATCTACAAAGACAGCATATGACAGTCAGGCCCCCTCTCATTGGCTGACCACAGCCTCCAGCTATGCTGCTCATGGCCAACTTTCTCTCACTGCCCACAGAATCTTCTGGAAACACTGCATCTTCTCTGGCTAACTTCCTCATGATGAAGCCGGAGGCCCCTTCCCAGTATTAGCCCAGCCTCCTGCACCATAGGTTCCTGCTGCTTTGAGATGCCTCCAATTTCCTGCCCTTCTCTCCACACATACTGTCTCCACTGCTCCTCTTGAGTCCCACCCCCAGGAAACCTCTCCTCCCTGTCTCCAACCAGAATGTCCTTTCCCTGCTGTCCCACACCACACTGCTCCCCTCCTCTCTTGGGTACTGGCCCCTAGCAGGGATCAAAGTCTTGCAGTTCTTGAACTAGGGGAACCTCTTCCCGGACTATGCCCTTCACCATCCAAAGGGCAATCCTGAGGCCCAGACAGGGGCAGGAGCTGCAAAAGCCACACAGCAGGTATAGCAGCAGAGTTTAGACTGGAACTCAGGTCTCCAGGGAGCCTGCCCCGGGCTGTGGTTTCTTGGAGGACACCAGGCTGCCTCCCCTGGTGAGCTGGACTGGAACTCCTCTCTGTATGTACAGTCCCGCTCCTCCTCGTATCCCAGCCCCTCACCCAGAACAGGGCCCAAAGGAAGCCAGTAGTGAGTGTTAACAAAACGAAGGAATGAATAAACAAAAATATTTATCTGGTGCCTTCCGTGTGCTGGCCACTCAGCAGGAACCAGCTCTGCTATTTGAATCCTTGATCAAGTTGCTCAATTTGGCATAGAAAAATAACATCTGTGGGTGGGAGGGTGAGTGCACCAGCAGGAGCCTCAGTCGTGAATGTCAGTGAACAGTGGGCACAGGTAGGGGGAGTGTTTGACACCCATGGTGAAAGCGGGTGATCGGGGCTTGTGCACAGTGACCTGCTGAACATCGTGGGAGCCAGGGCCAGGCCGGAGCGTGTGGTCCAATGGGTAATCAAAGCGCTTGGCCATACTATAGATGGGGCTGCGGTTCTGGTAGATGGATGGCTCAGGCCGAGCGTGCACAGCGGGGCCAGGGCCTCCTGCCACATCCTCCTTGTAGAACCAGTTCTTATTCGAGGAGGCCAGACTATAGCTGGGGGCAGCTCGATAGACAGGGATGTTGGGCCCTAGCAAGACTGGCAGCTGGTACCGGTTGGGGGCTGGGTTGGGATCCATCACTCTGAATGGACAACGGTAGCCAAAAGCATACTGGGGAGCCCTGCGCTCTCCAGGGGGGCGGATCTTCTCAAAGCTGTAGTGACAGGAGGCTGGGGTGGGGCTCAAGCCTGAAAGTGAAAAAAACAGGGAGGTAGGGGAGTGGTTGACAGGTCCAAAGGGAGCTGTGGCTTCAGTGCCACCTCAACAGCAGGGTAGGGACATCTGACCCCTGAATGCGGCTACAGGCAGGCAGAGGACAGCAATATGGTCATTTAGGCTGTCCATCAGGATTGTGACTCCATTGTCACCACATGAAAACCATCAGGGTCATCAGCTTAGGGGTGGCTGTTAGTGTGCTGACAATGTCGGTGTGGCAGCACCAGGAAAACACCCTGAGGTCACTACAGTGTGTGACTTCATTCGCATGACAATATTGCAGCCTTCCTGTGAGCCCCACATATCTTAACACATAACACTGGCTTCTAGGCATAAACACGTGCACAGACACAGCTATGTCAATGTGGAGACAGGGGTGTCTTGATGTGACACTGCAAGCAGATGCCAGCATCCAAATATGCCCCTGCTCAAGTCCTAAGGAAGGATCCATCCCCAACCCTTCCCCCTCCTGGCCTCCCTCCCAGCTTACGCAGGTTGGAGATGCGTTCCTCCATGGGGACCTGGGGGCAGCTGGACATTCCAAACCGAGTTATTTTGGGATCCAAGAAGTAGCAAGGCCCAGGACTGCATATGTCTGTGATCCCTGCAGGGAGCCAAGGAGGGGCCCTGTCAGCTCCAGTGACTGTCCCAGTGTGAGCCAAGAGGAGTAAGGGTTCCTTTCAGATTCCTTTGGCTGTTGGCTGTTTGGAACCCTAAATTCCTCATCTGTAAATGGGACTTTTAGCACATGCCCTGCCATTTTTAAGAACTTGTTCTGGCTTAGGATGTAGCTCAGAGAACTTGCCTAGCTGACAAGACCCTAGGTTCCATCCCCAAAATACTTTGTTCAGAGGATGAAATAAAATAATAGCCACACAGCAGCCCGGTCAGCCAACCATTGCAGGCACTGTCAGAGGTTGGTGCCAAGAAGTAATAATAGCTACTGTGACTATTGTTAGTATTGAGAAAGGGCCCAGTCCAGGCCAGGGGAGTCCCCTGCCAAAGCGGGTGTGTCTCCCCAAAGGGAGGGGCCTGGCAGACACTCTTGATGGCAGACACATGGCCTCGTCCCTGCCCAGCCTCTTTTCTTGCTGGCCTTAGCCAGTAGCCCCAGTCTTCAAGGGCCCTTTGCTCCTTCCCTTTCCAGAAGTTCTAGGCTACCTGGAATATCTGGGGTCCACCATTCCCACTACATCCCCACTTTCCCCCTCTTTCCTGCCCAGCCACTGCAGCAAGCAAAACAGCAGAACTCGCTGGTCAGAGCCAAGGGATCCCAACCAAAGGTGAGGTGGAAAAGAAGCCCCACTGGCAATGGTGCTGATTCCCCTCCACAGCTCCCAGGGGAGATCTGGCTGGTAGCTGGTGGCATAGCTGCCTGTAGAGCTGATGGGTCATGCAGGAATCCCTGGACCCACTCAGGACAGCCTCAGCTCCCAGTGGCCTGTGGCTACAGAGGATGGCTCCATGCCTCTCCCTGCACCCACAATCTCCAATAGTAACCCCACCCATAGGGGTGACAGGGTGGTGACAGCTCACGCTTCTCTGAATGCCGGGTATGCAGGGTGAAAGCTGGCTCCTGGAACATGGAACTGTCATGGTCTATGTAGCCTGTGCAGGATGGCCGGAGGTACTTGGCGGGCCCTGGACCTGTGAGGACAGACAGGGCACCCCTGAGCCCACCAATCAGAGACAGAGGAAGCCCCAAATACAGTGCACCATAAGAACATTGCGGGTCTTGGCTCTTACTGATACCCGACTGCCACAAATCCACCGTCCATCGAGCTGCTTCCTTAGGAAGAAGGCAGTATTCCTAGATAAAATGCAGTTTTCCTTGGGCAGACAAAGCAGAATAAGAAAGGTAACAGTTAAAATTAATTGAGAACTTTCTGAGCCTAGTACCATGATAAGCATTTGATAGATTATTTCAATGAAGCATCCCAGGCAACCCTGTAAAGTCGATACTCTTGTTTTTCCCATCTTATAGTTGAGAATTTTAAGCTTACAAAGATCAGTCTACCACTTCTCAAAAGAAGAAATACAAAGGGCCAAAAATATATGAAACAGCTGGGTGCCATGGCACACACCTGTAATCCCAGCAGCCCAAGAAGCTGAGGCAGGAGAACTGCAAGTTCAAATCCAGCCTCAACAACTTTGTGAGGCCCTAAGCAACTTAGCGAGATCTTGTTTCAAAATTAAAAAAAAAAAAAGGCTGGGGATACGGGATATAGTTCAGTGGTTGAGAGCCCCTGGATTCAATCTCCCAATGCCAAATATATACATATCAAAAACACACTATTTCATCTCATACCAGTCAGAATGGCAGTCATCAAGAACACAAATAAAAATAATAAGTCCTGGAGAGGATGTGGGGGAAAAAAGGAACACTTTATACTATTGATAGGAATGTAAATTTGTACAACCATTATGGATATCAGTATAGAGGTCCCTCAAAAGATTAGGCATGGAACCACCATATGACCCAGCTAGGCCACTCTTTGCTATATCCTGAAGAATTAGAATCACCAGTCAAGTGATATCTGCATACCCATATTTATAGCAGCACAATTCACAATATGGAACCAGCATAGGTATTCATCAATAAATGAATGGGTAAAGAAAATGTATATACACACAATGGAGTTTTAGTCAGCCATAAAGAAAAATGAAATTATGTCATTTGCAGGAAAATGAATGGAACTAAAGACATGTTAAGAGAAATAATCAAACTCAGGAGATCAAGGATGGTATGTTTTCTCTCATGTGGAAGCTAGAGATGAAAAGGAAAGGAAAGGTGGTGGGGAGGGTCCCAATGGGGAAGAACCTTATGAAAATCTAAGGGAGATCAGAAAAGGATGGAGATGGGAGGCAAGGAGCGACCAGGGAAGTGCTAAACAGTGATACTGGCCAAATTCTATTGTATATCGTGTGCATGTTGAATATGTAACAACACATCCCATCGTTATGTACCACTGTAATGCATCAATAAAAAAGTGTAGAAAAAAGAAAGGAGAAGTGGAAACTTAAAAGAAAATTTGAGGGGCCGAAGAGGTGGCTCAGTGATAGAGCACTTGCCTGGCATGTGCGAGGACCCGGGTTCAAACCCCAACACCACATACACCTATTCAACTAAGTGTTGGAAAACAAAAACCAGATGAAAAAATAAATAAAATTGACTCTCTCTCTCTCTCTAAATAAAAGAAAGAGGGCTGGAGCGGTGGCTCAGCAGTAATGCTTGCCTGGCATGTGCAAGGACATGAGTTCAAACCCCAGCACCATGTACACAACGAGGTGTCAGAGCAACAAATGTCACATGAAAAACTAAATAAAATTGATTTAAAATATTAATAACAATACATCAAGAAGTGGGCTGGAACAGTTGCTCAGTGGTTATGGCGCTTGCCTGGCATGCGGGAGGACCAAGGTTCAAATCCCAGCACCACATACACAACTGAGTGTTGGAGCAACTAAGGCCATGTGAAAAACTAAATAAAGTTGTTTCTCTCTTTCTCTGTCTCTCTCACTGTCCCTCTCTCTTTATTAAAAAAAATTAATTATATAGCAAAACTTAATTTGTCTGGTTTCCATTTTAAGGAAATAGAAAAGCCAAAGTTAGGGCTGGTGTGTAGCTTAATGGTAGAGAATTGACCTCGTGTATCTGGGGCTCTGGGTTCCATCCCCAGCACCGCCAAAGGAAAAACTTGTGCTAGGCTAACGGCTCCTGGTTCAGCACTGTAAGGCTCTCAGGTGAGTCTGGCAGAGGGGGGTACTTTGCAGGAGGCAGAGTTGGCAGGCTGGGGTGCCCTCAACAGCCCTGCACATGGGGAGTGATCCCAAGGGTGGGGCCAGCTCTCACCTTTGATCATGGCCATGACAATAGGGGTCTGCTTTACTTCCTGCCTTGAGGGCAACTGCACCTTTTTCTCTGGGTGCTGCCCGTAGAACACAGTGTTCCTGGCCTCCTTGGGCAGTTTCATGGCTACGGCTGGGAAGGGATGGGCAGCAGCTACAGCTGAATCCAAGCAACAGGCAAGGAGCTGGGCTGCGCCTGTCCCAGGTCCCTCTGTCCGCTCTCCTCACCCCACCTCCGAGACTACGTGAGGGCCGGGCAGGAAAACAGTTCTCTGGCTTGAGCAGCGGAGGCTGTCTGAGGTGCAGCCAGCCGCAGGGCCCAGCAGGCTGGAGCTGGGGATGACATCACCGCAGAACTTGGACAGTGAAACCCACTGTGTTTATTTCCCCCAGTTGCCGTGGTGCCTGAACCATGGCGTAGAAATTCTATGCTTCAGGCTCAGCACTGGAACCCTGAGAACTCAGCTGCACTGACACCCACCCACAACTGGGCTAAATGGCCAAGGGGCCCTGGGGTCCTTGGGTCTGGGAAGGGAAAGAGAGGGATGATATGAAACCCCAACAAGCTCCTCACCCACTGCCAGTGAGGGCGCCCTAAGGTTGGGGACAAGAATGGGAAAGGGATAGGTCATAGGTGAAGGGATTCCGCCACATCCCCAGCTCCCAGAGCCCTCTACCCATTGCTCCTCCCACCAATCTCCCCAGCTCTGAACATACTCTCTCTTCTGTCCTTAAAGTCTATTTTTCCCTTGGCAAAGGATTAATCCAAATACTTCACACTAAGGTGTGACTGTCTGATGGCTCCCACCCAAATTTCTTTCCCAGGACATAGTATCCTTCCTTCCTTCCTTCCTTCCTTCCTTCCTTCCTTCCTTCCTTCCTTCCTTCCTTTCTTTCTTTTTTAAGAGAGAAAGTGTGAGTCAATTTTTATTTTTTCATCTGGTTTTTGTTTTTCTGACACTTAGTTGTGTAGGTGGTGCTGGGGTTCAAAGCTGGGTCTTCACACATGCCAGGCAAGCAGTCTACCACTGAGCCACCTCTCCAGCCCCACCAGGAAATACTCCTTAAGATCCATGTCTAGCTCAAGGAATGCTTGCCTGCTGGTGGTGTTTCAGACACAGAATGAGAGGCAAATAAAGGAGGATGAGGCCACAGGAAAGCTATTTCCCAAGCTATGACCAAGAGCACCCCTGGGGGAGAGCATAGCAGGAAACATTGAGGAGTAGGGAAGATATGGAGCCCCATATGACCTATGGATGATCCCCAGGACTGAGAAAATCCTGGAGACCTCTTCACTCCTAAAAACCCAGGAGGTTGGGGGGCCTGGGGCCTAGGTACAACCACCAAGCTGCGACTCAGAGTGGGTTTGATCTGAACCAGACGAGATTGTCTATTGTAGGAACCAGAGGGTGGCTGGCTCTAAAAGGGCATCTATAGCCACCCTGCTATAGAGATAAGGAAACTAAGGCTGGAAAGGGTCAAGGACCTGCCCAAAGTCTCCTTAATTAGATCAGTAGCAGAAATAGAACTAGGATGCACAGTCCAGGGCTCTCTTTGGAGCAGTCTCGGGTCCAAAGGAAGGCAAACCATGCTCTGAGCTCATTCCAACCAGCAGGCGTGACAGGGCTTGGCCCAACCGCAGTCAGGCATTCTGGGGGTTCCTCAAGCCCCTTATGGACTAGAAGAAGAGAGGGCAGGGCCCAGTCCAGCAGCAGCAGAACCTCTCCATGCACTCTACACTCCCATAGGGCAACTAAGCCGCAGGTGCTCCCTCCTCACTCCCATCCTGTGAGCCCTGACCCCACAATGCTGATAGGGACCAGATATGTAGCTGTGACCCCCACCTCCAAGGACTTGAGACCTTAGGAGCCTCCCTGCCTGCCTCCCTGCACTGCTCCTGCGGCTCGTCCTTAGGCACAACTCTTATGGGGAAACTGAGCCACCCCCCCATCCCTGCAGGTATGAGTCTCTCACTTCTGCTCCGAATACGTCACTC
>PVKS010014161.1:0-48990 GCA_004027875.1 Aplodontia rufa | reverse complement strand
ATTTGACACTCAAAAATAGACACAGGCTGAAAGTGAAAGGATGGCAAAACGTCTACCAGGCCTGTGGCCCAAAAAAGCAAGCTGGTGTAGTGATTCTAATTTCTGACAAAATTAATTTCCAACTAAAACTAGTCAGAAAGGACAAAGAGGGTAACTTTATCATAAAAAAGGGACAGTTCACCAAGAAGATATAATGATAATTAACATTTATGCCTCCAATTACAACAACCCCAAATATATGGAAAAAATACTTAAGGACATTAATCCCCTCATTGATCTCAACACATTAATCCTGGGGGACTTCAACACACCACTATCAACTCTAGACAGATCATCAAAACAAAAAATCAATAAAGATGTCTCCAATCTGAACTACTCTATTAATCAATCGGGCTTAACAGACATTTACAGAATATTCCATCCTACGACAGATGAATTTACCTTCTTCTCCTCAGCCCATGTATCCTTCTATAAAATAGACCACATCCAGTTCACCGGGATAATTGTAGCAAATATTAAAAAGTGGATATAATCCCATGTATTCTGTCAGATCATAATGCTATGATCTTAGCAATCAACAACAGGAGAAACAACAGAAACTATTCAAATACTTGGAAATTGAATAATTACCTCTTAAACAAAGGATGGGTAAAAGTGGAAATGAGAACGGAGATTATGAAGTTTTTGGAATTGAACGAGAATGAGGAAACAACATACCAAAACATCTGGGACAGTATGAAGTATGAAGGCTTTCTTAAGAGGCAAATTTATAGCACTGCGGGCATACATCAAAAATCTAGAAGGAGCAGATTAACAGCCTTATGCTTCAACTCAAACAACTTCAAAAGGAGGAACAGTCCAACCCTAAATATAACAGAAGACAGGAAATCACTAAAATCAGAGTTGAAATCAATGAAATTGAGAACAAAAAAGCTATTCAATCTATTAACAAATCTAAGAGTTGGTTCTTTGAGTGAACAAAATTGACAGACCCCTTGACAAACTCACCAAAAGGAAGATCAAAATGAAGCAAATCAACAAAATCAAGAGACAAAATGGGGATATCACCACAGACTCATCCAAGATACAGAAGATTATCAGAACCTATTTTGAAAACTTATACTCTGCCAAATTTGATAACCTCCAGGACATGGACAGGTTTTTGGACACACACGACATCCCCTCTTTAACAGAGGAGGATATTGAAAACCTCAACCAACCTATCACAGAAACTGAAATTGAAGAAGCAATCAAAGCTCTCCCAAAAAAGAAAAGCCCAGGTCCAGATGGATATACGGCAGAATTCTACCAAGGCTTTACAGAAGAAATAACACCGATTCTCTTCAAGCTCTTCCAGGAAATTGATAGACAGGGAACACTCCCAAACACTTTTTATGAAGCAAACATTACACTGAATCCAAAGTCCAACAAAGACATGTCAAGGAAAGAAAACAACAGACCAATTTCTCTGATGAACATCGATGCAAAAATCCTAAATAAAATTTTAGCTAATCAGATACAAAAGCACATTAAAAAGATAATCCATTATGATCAAGTGGGCTTCATTACAGGAAAACAAGGCTGGTTCAATATACGCAAATCAATAAATTTAATTCACCACATAAACAGAATTAAAAACAAAAATCATATAATCATCTCAATTGATGCAGAGAAGGCATTTGATAAAATTCAACACCATTTTATGTTCAAAACTCTGGAAAAGATAGGGATCAAGGGAAGATACTTTAACTATGTCAGATCTATTTATGACAGACCCATAGCCAACATTATCCTCAATGGAGAAAAACTGAAAGTGTTTCCACTGAATTCAGGAACAAGACAAGGCTGTCCACTATCCCCACTCTTGTTCAATATAGTCCTTGAAACCATTGCCAGAGTTATCAGGCAAGACAAAAATCAAAGGAGTTTGTATAGGAAAAGAGGAAGTTAAGTTATCTTTATTCACTGATGACATGATTCTATACCTAGAAGACCCAATAACATCAGCCAGAAAACTCCTAGAACTTACAGGCGATTTCAGCAAAGTAGTTGGCTACAAGATCAACTCCAGTAAGTCACTAGCTTTCCTTTACTCCAGCAACAAATCCACAGAAAAAGAAATCAGGAAATCTCTTCCATTCAACCTCACTTCCAAAAGAATGAAATACTTGGGCATTAACCTTACAAAGGATATTAAAGACGTATTCAAAGAAAACTATCAAACACTAAAAAAAGAAATTACAGAAGACCTGAGTAGATGGAAAAACATTCCATGCTCATGGTTAGGCAGAATCAATATAATAAAGATGGCCATTCTACCCAAAGCCCTTTACAGATTCAATGCAATCCCCATCAAGATACCTATGGCATTCTTCAGAGATATAGAAAAAGCAATTCTCAAGTTCATATATAATAACAGGAGACCCAGACTAGCCAAAACATTACTCTACAGAAAGGAAGAAATAGGGGGTATCTCAATCCCTGACCTGAAATTATATTACAGAGCTGTAGTAGCAAAAACAGCATGGTATTGGTATTAAAACAGAACAGAAGACCAGTGGAACCGAATAGAAGATCCTGTGGCAAACCCCCATATCCTTAACTATTTGATATTTGATAAAGGGGGCAAAAAGTATAGTGTGGAAGAAAGATAGCCTGTTCAACAAATGGTGTTGGACAAATTGGACAGCCATATGTAGACAACTGAAGCTGGATCCTTATCTTTCACCCCGCACAAAAATTAAATCAAAATGGATCAAAGACCTGGATATTAAGCCTACAACTTTAAACTTACTAGAAAAAGAAGTAGGGTCAACACTACAGGACATAAGAGTCTTCAGCTACTTCCTTAACAAAACTCCCATGGCTCAAGCAGTAAAGTCAAGAATAAATGAATGGGATGCAATTAAACTAAAAAGTTTTTGCATAGCTAAAGATCTAGTCAAGAGCATCAAGAGAGAACCTACTTAATGGGAGAAAACCTTTGCCTGCTACACCTCGGACAGAGGGCTAATATCCAGAATGCACAAGGAGCTAAAGAAACTAAACACCAAAATCACAAACAATCCAATCAATAAATGGGCTACAGATCTTAAAAGAATCTACTCACCAGAGGAAGTCCAGAAAGCCCATAAACATATGACAAAATTGTCTACATCATTAGCTATAAGGGAAATGCAAATCAAAACTTCAATGAGATACCACCTCACTCCTGTTAAAGTGGCAAAAATGAAGAATACAAACAATGACAGATGCTGGAGGGGCTGTGGGAAAAGAGGAACACTATTACGCTGCTGGTGGGACTGCAAACTGGTTCAGCCACTATGGAAAGCAGTGTGGAGAATCCTCAAAAAATTAAGGATGGAACTACCTTACTACCCAGCTATCCCACTCCTGGGAATTTTCCCAAGAGAGTTAGAATCAGCGTATTATAGTGATGTGGCTTCCTCAATGTTTATAGCAGCTCAATTTACTATAGCTAGACTATGGAACCAACCCACATGCCCCTCACTGGACGAGTAGATACAAAAACTTTGGTACATATATACAATGGAATACTACTCGGCCATTAGAGATGATGATATTATGGCTTTTGAAATCAAATGTTTGGAGATGGATAGAATTATGCTTAGTGAAGTCTCCCAATCTCAGAGACTCAAGGGCCGAATGGTTTCTCTCATCTGTTGATGCTAGAATATATGGGGAAGCAGTAGGGCAGAAGGCTAACCTAACAAAACTTCAAATTGAATGACTTTTAGAGTAATAGGGGGATAGCTCTCTAGGATGCTTGGAGGTGTAGGGATGGGATGGGGAGGGGGAGGGTATATGAAGAACTCATAGGAGTCTGGAGAGTGGGAATATGGGGGAACCATCCCAGAAGCTGATGTCATTCCTCCACGAGCTACCCGTTTAACACATGAGTTCTTCTGAGGGAAACTGCAACAGGTAAAACCCAAAGTGTTCATCCATGTTTTGGCCTTACCCGTGGATAACAAACATTGATTGCTATTGTCTTGATAATGTTTCCCCCTCAACTGTATCTCTATATACTTCTAATAAAAAAAATAAAATTTCTTACAAAATTGTTCCTATTTATTCACATAACCAGTCAAAAAGTTAAACTGCAAAATACCTTTTGTAATTTTATAATTCAAAAGAACTGCTTTAATTTTATCTCCCTCCTTGAATAAATGTACATTAATCATCACGTTGCTAATTCAGACCTCAATGACGATATAGAAAAAAATTAATGATTTCATTATATTATACTTAAATTAATGTTTATATTGTAGTGGGTTTTGTTTGTATGTGTTGCTGAAGATTACAACCCTGTCCTTTTTCTGTTAATTCTTATTTTGATATTGGGTCTAAGTAAGTTGCCAAGGCTAGCTTCACCCTTGCAATCTTCCTATTCTAATACATCGTTATAACCAACCGATACAAACCTGTGCCAAAGCTAAATATGATGAAATAGGCCTAAGAATAAAGATGATATTTATAGAATAAAAGCTCAAGATTGTTATTGTTAAGCAAAAGCAAGTTAAAAACGAAATTGAAATAATATTTATTAATAAAAATCTTAAATACTAAGGAACTTATTTGCTTGAACTTATTTGCTGAAATTAGTGGCATCTTGCAAAATTTGAAAAATTCAAGAAGCTGAAAGGAGCAGCACACCATTAAATGAGCAAAGAGCTTTTTGAGGGCAAGATGGCTCTTGGAAAAAGACTGTGTAACCGTAAACTTACATGGTGAAGCCAACTGCAACTAGGGACCTACCTCACACGTTAGCAGTTTATAGTCTGTGGACTGAGCTAATATGTACCAAGAACTAAGAATGCTTTCTGCATGTTTATTGTGCCCATAAGAAAACCAGGTGAAGTGGACTGCATATGGTCCTCAAAGTCCAAAATACTTTAAGTCATTATTAACAAAATAAGCTTGCTGATTATATGCTTAAACATTATTTCATATCAATTCTCATCAAAAAAAGATAATCTAAAACAGTCTTCATTAATGAAGTAGAGATGACAATGTACCCTCAATATTTTACCACCAGTACTTGGACTTAGCCCATTATATCCCATGATCCCAGAAGTGGCACACATGTAAAAACTTAAATTGAGCAATAAAATAATTTATAATACTTTTTAAAGTAAACATTATGTTTTTGGAGTTCTATTCTTATGAGAAAAGTAATAGATGAAGAGTAAACTATTTGAAATATATTTATATATTTCCATGTACATATGAACAAATATATAAAGGATCTATATAAATTCTAGATTATGATTTCAAACCTATTTTAATGCATCTGTGTCAATCTCATAAAATATTCACAGAATTGAAAACTTGGGGTTTAATGGGTTAATATAGGGACAGGAAATCTGTGATCATCGTGAATTACCACAGAACATCAAACAAGTTCATTATATTGATGGCATTATGCTAAGGGACTGCCATCAGTGAAGTGGCTATAGGTTTAGTGGCCTGAGGTATGTCAAAACTTTCTCTATTAGCAAGAGAACTATTCTACATTCCACATCCCACATCTGACATATGGTACTTTTTGGACCTTTTTGGATATTTTGTTTGTCTTTGCTAAATATGTAGGGTTTTATTTCCTCTTTTTTATTGTGTTTTCATTAGTTTATTATAATTGCACATATTTGTCACATTAATGTATAATGATCAGGTTCATGTACCAAGCTGCCCATTTTAAATAATGTCTAAATTATAAACTACTTTGCAGCAGTTCTCAGGCCCAGATGCAAGGTTTCTTGCTCTTTAGGTCTTATGACTAGGAGATGAAAAGTAATAGGAAGTACCTACCAGTGGTAGGTTGAGATGTTATATGAGAGTCTTTGGGAAACCATAACAGGAAAATAACAGCACAAACTTTGGAATTAGGTCATGCTCTCCTATTTAAAAATCTCCTCTATTTGAATAGCTACTAAGCCCTGGTAGTGACAACACTACCCATGGAACAGCAAATATGAATCCTGTATTGACCACTATGACCTGAACATTATATAATCCATCAAATTTTAGATTTAGATACCATGACAGTGTTATATTGAGAAATAAAAATTGTATATAAGAAATTAAGCATGAACAAGTCTAGAAAGCACTAGAAAGCTGCATGAGAAGGGCTCATACTCTTGGGGTAATTGTCCCTACTTCTATGCTGCCAATTCATCCATCAACATTTATAAACATGGGAGTCCCTCAAGATCGGTTAACAGATGAGGAATAAGCATAGGTTTGGTTGCTAGTTGGGTTGTTAGTGCAATGATGTCCATTAATAATGACTTACATAATTACAGCCACTCCTAGTGGTTACTTTGGAATACATAATCGTGGGAGTCAGAATTTTGGTATGTCTACTAATCCACTTGATATAGGAGAAGTGCTTTTAGCTCAGATCTGCACTAATTCATGGACCATATCTAACAATGACTCAGAACAGAAAAAAAGAAGATCAGTAGATTTAGAAATAGGTGTTTAGAGGCAGAATGAAAAGGATAGACTATTAAAATGTATACAGAATATAATATTTGTATTCAAATATATGCTTATTAAGATATGTAGAGATGAACATTTGAGTCACCTCATCAAGTAATGTTCCTAATAGCCACTAAAATGGTCTATTAATAATCAAGTGGAATTAATAACCCACTTTCTGAATGTCAGTCACTCACTCTTCCCATCTACTCTCATTCGCCCATTGTACACAATAAACTCAGCACCGTGAACTTCATATACAAAGGGTTGATCTGCTACCAATATCGCTGAGTGCCTATCCTGACAATAGCAGAGGCAAAGGCTGTATCCCCAATAAGCCATCTTTCCCAGGTGAGATTAAGCTACCACCTGATGGCAAGTTGATTACTATTCATTATGGAAAGGCAACAGTTTTCCTTCTGAGAAATAGAGACATAGTCCAAATATGGATTTTTCCTTCCTAGCCTATCTCACTGTGGGTTTTCAGAATGACTTATCCCCACATGGCATTGCTTCTAATAAAAATAAACAAACTTACATTATAATAAAGAAAGTATAGTCATGGACTCCCTCTCACCTCTCACAAAATTCTCAAATGAAAGTATATATCATTCAGAGGCAGATAGCTTCATAGAAAAGTATAATGACCTGTTAAAGACTCCATTATGGTGCCAGTGGTAAGATAATACCTTTTGACACTAGGGTATACTGTCCTTTACTTGTTGTATATGCTTTAATCCAGCAGCCAAAATTTGGTGTGGTCTCTCCCAATACTAGAATGCATGTCTTCAGAAACAAAGGGGTGAGGAGGGAACGGCCTGCTCACTACTTCATTTAATAATCCACTTTAGGAATTTCTACTTTCTGTACCTGCAACCCTTGCCTAAATAGATCTGGGACTTAATACCCAAGAAAGAATGATTTCTTTAGGAAATACAACTAGATTTTGGTTAAATTAGAAGCTGAGGCTATTTCTTATCCATTGCAATTGCTAAATGCTGCTGCAGGAAATGATAGGTTATTGGTTCCTATGTTAGAAAGGATGAATAGATAACAAAAACTCAGTTGAAGCACTAAGTTGTATATCTTGAACCAATGGAATTCACTGGACTATTTCTTAGTAGTCCTTATCCAAATAACCAACAATTTTTCCAATTACATGGAACTAAACCCTCATCAAATAAGAATCCTCATTCAGTCAACCTCTGAAAAGGAGTCAAGGAAACCAGAGTGTGTTGTGAAATAAGGAAGATAACAATTATCAACACAAATCTAATGACTAGGCATGTGGGCCCTTCATTAGCAATGCTGTAGGTATTATTTCCCCTCCATTACATGGTATTAGAACCATTGGTAGTGGTTAATAGTTTAGTTTAGGGGACTGTATGACAAAACTGACATCATGTTATGAGTTTCACAATAACTAATAGGACTTGTATGTCCCTTGAGTTCAGACAGAGCTATTCACCCGGTTGGAGGGCAAAAGTAAATGCCAAAAGGTGGAACTACACTTTAATATTCCCCATCTTTTGCTTCAAATCCACACTCCATCCTGCTTTGTGCTCCAGAATGCTGATTTTCATGGGGATGTGAATCAGTTTACCTTGTCTGACTTCTGATTGGTTTTGGCTGATAGAAATTCAGAAGAGAATGGGGGAGCATAACGAACTAGAAGAAACAATTTTGGATATTTACACTCTTAAAGACAATGTGTATCCCTGCTGAGGTGCCAGTTATTACCACCACAGGGTACAACTCCAGTTAGACAGCTCTTTCTTACAGTTACATGTCTCCTCAGTTTCTGGTAACTAGTGGGGATCACTGCATTTCCAATCTGGTAGAGTTATGGCTGACAAACAATTATTTCTCTACTTAGTGTTCTTGTTAACTCTACCCACAAATTTTTAAGTTTTCAGGCACAATATATTTCAAATACTATATGCACTGACCAGAATCCCTCTTCTCAGGAAGGAGCACAAGGATAGACAGGATAGACAAGAGGGAATAAGAGAGACAATAGAGAGAAAAGAAGAAAATGAGAAATAAACATAAAAACAATCAATCAAAACAAAAAAAATCATTTTTTTAAAGAGGAAGAAAACAAGGAAGGGGGAAATAATCCCTCCAGAAATTAAAAGAGTAGGGAAACAAAAACAGCTAGTTTTTTATATGACCATGAACCAATAAACTTTTCTAGTTATTGCACTAACATACATCAAGAACAGGAGAGAAACAAAGAAAGGAAAAAACCCAAAAAATTAAAAAAAAATATATATATACATACATATATATATATATGTATATATAAAGTGGATATTATTCCATGTATCCTCTCAGACCACAATGTCATGACCCTAGCAATCAACAGTAAAAATCATAACAGAAAACACACATATTCATGGAGAATGAATAAATGATAAATGGATCCAAGAAGACATAAGAATCAAAAAATTCTTGGAAGAGAATGAAAATGAAGACACACAACATATCGAAACCTCTCGGACAGCATGAAAGCATTGCTAAGGGGAAAATTTATAGCAATGAGTGCCCACATTAAAAATGAAGAGATCCCAAATAAATAAACATATGCTCCATCTCAAAGCCCTTCAAAAGGAAGAACAATCTAACCCCAGAGCCAGCAGAAGATAGGAAATAATCAAGATCAGAGGTGAAATCAATGAAATTGAGAACAAAAATAAATAAATAAATAAAAAGAATTGATGAAACAAACAGCAGGTACTTTGAAAAAATAAACAAGATAGACCCATAATGAAGAAGGAGAGAAATGAAGCAAATCAATAAAATCTCCAATGAAAAGGGAGTGATCACCACTGACCCCATGGGAATCCAACAAATTATAAGATCATATTTTGAAAACCTATACTCCTCCAAAATTGATAATTTGGAAGAAATGAATAAATTTCTTGACACATACAACATCTCAAAATTAACATGGGATGATATTGAATTCCTAAACAACCCAATCACAGGCACTGAAATCCATATTCCAATTGAAAGTCTACCAAAGAAGAAAAGCCCAGGATCTGATGGCTTCCCTGCTGATTTTTACCACACTTTTGAGGAGGAGCTTACACCTCTCCTTATTAAATTATTTCAAGAAGTTGAAAAGGAGGGAATTCTCCTATCCAATTTTTATGAAGCAACCATAATTCTGTTACCAAAACCAGACAAGGATACAACAAAAAAAGAAAACTACAGACCAATATCCCTGATGAAACTGGATGCAAAAATCCTTAATAAAATCCTAGCAAACTATATTCAAAAATTTCATCCTGATCAAGTGGGCTTCATCCCAGGTATGCAGGGTGGTTCAACATATGCAAAACAATTAACATAATTCACCACTTAAACAGAATCAAGGACAAAAACCATATGATCATCTCAATGGATGCAGAAAAGGTCTTATAAAATCCAGCACCATTTTGTGCTCAAACTCTAGAGAAGATAGGGAAAAAGGAACATTTCTGAACTATGTAAAGGCTATATATGCTAAACCCACAGCTAGTATAACACTAAATGGAGAAAAGCTGAAAGCATTTCCACTAAAATCGGGAATAAGACAAGGCTGTCCGCTCTCACCACTTTTATTCAATATTGTTATTGAAACCCTAGCTGGAGCAATTAGGAAAAAGAAAGAAATCAAAGGAATAAAAATATGAAGAGAGGAAGTCAAATTCTCCCTTTTTGCTGATGACATGATCGTATATCTGGAAGATCCAAAAAACTCCATCAGCAAACTGCTTGAACTTATAAACAGATTTAGCAAAGTGGCAGGCTACAAGATCAACACACATAAATCAATAGCTTTCCTATACACTAATAATAATAGGACTGATTAAGAAATCAGGAAATCAGTCCCATTAAAAATATCTTCGAAAAGAATAAAATACTTACAAAGGACATCAAAGATCTCTACAATGAAAATTATCAGTCATTGAAGAATGAAATTCAAGATGAACTAAGAAGATGGAGAGATGTTCCATGCTCTTGGTAAGGTAGAATTAACGTAATAAAAATGGCCATTCTACCAAAAGCTCTATATATATTTAATGCAATCCCTATTAAGATACCTATGTCATTCTTTACAGACATAAAAAAGCAAATCTCAAATTCATTTGGAACAATAAAAAACCTAGAATTGCCAAAACATTACTAAGCAAGAAAGACGAAACAGGTGGTTTTGCCATACTATAGAGCTGTAATAACAAAGACAGCATGGTACTGGTATCAAGATAGGAAAGAAGACCAATGGAATAGAGTAGATGACCCTGAAAAAAATCCTCAAAACTTTAAACACCTGATTTTTGACAAAGGGGAACAAAATATTACATGGAGGAGAGAGAGCCTTTTCAACAAATGGTGCTGGACAAACTAGGCAGCCACTTGCATAAAGTTGAAATTAGACCCATATCTTTCTTCTTGCACAAGAATCAAATCAAAATGGATCAAGGAGCTAGGAATTAAACCAGATACCTTGCAACTGATGGAAGAAAAATTAGCTTCAACACTTCAATATTTGGGAGTAGGCAAAGACTTTCTCAACATGTCTCCTAAAGTGAAAGAAGTGAAGTAAAAAATCAGTGATTGGGATGCCATAAAGCTAAAAAGCTTTTGCACTGCCAAGGAAATAATCAAAAGAGTCAAGACGTTTCCTACAGAATTGGAGAGAATCATGGGCTATGATGCCTCTGACATGGGCCTCATATCCAGAATCTACAAAATCCTCAAAAATCTCAACTACAAAAACACAAACAACCTAATCAATAAATGGGCCAAATAGCTAAATAGAAACTTCTCAACAGAGGACATTGATCAAGCCAATGAATACATGAGAAAGTGCTCTAAATCACTAGTAATCAGAGAAATGCAAATGAAAACTACATTAAGATATCACCTTACACCAGTCAGATTGGCAAAAAGGAAGAAAATAAACAATAATAGATGTTGGAGGGGTTGTGGAGACATAAGTACACTAGCACACTGTTGGTGGAACTGCAGACTGGTACAGCCCCTCTGGAAAGCAGTGTGGAGAATCCTCAAAAAACTAGGGATGAGCCCACCATATGATCCTCCTATTCCTCTCCTGGGTATTTTTCCAGGGGATTTAGAATCAGCACATTACAGTGACACAGTGAAATCAATGTTCATAGCAGGTCAATTTACAATAGCTAAATTATGTGAACAACCCAGATGTCCACCACTGGATGAATGGATCCAAAAACTGCTGTACATAGGGGTTTTACTCAGCAGTTAGAAACAATGATATTGTACCCTTTGAAGGTAAATGGATGGCTATGGAAGAAATTATGCTGAATGAAATAAGCATAACCCAAGGTTTGAATGTCTTCACTCATTTGTGGAGGCTAGAGCTAGACCCTGTCCATTGAGAAAGGAGGTCTATTATCATGTTTTAAATCCGGATAAATTGTAATGTCATACAACCTAAGGCATTTGTAGAGACGTTTTGGGAAGGGGGAGAGGGATAAGGGTGGGTAATGAGGGGGATCTTGGGGGTAACTCTAATTTTCAGAATTTATATATATTATATTATTTAATTAGAAGCTCGATTGTTCAACAAATAAATTTATGAATCAAATTTTAAAAAAATATTTACTTTAGAAAACTATCCATATGTCCTTAAATATTTATAAAATAGAAATATATTAGAATAAACACATAACACTTTGCTTGGGTATAATTAACTGTTATAATCTCAGGAAAAATGGAAAACTTAGAAGAGTAAAATTATATTTATTTTTTATAGCTACATGTAATAATTAGGCTTTACTATGATAATGCTATGTAACAAAAACCATAGTATCTCTGTGATTTACGATATCAAATACTGATTTCCAACATGTCTTCTGGTTGGCTGCAATGCAACTGATTTTGTCTGGACTTTAATGGGTGAGGTGATAGATGTAAGTTGGGTTAGGGTCTGCTTTGTATGTAGTTATTCCATGAGCCAAACTAAAGCAACAGTGGATACCTGGGACATGTTCTTTCACTGACATTCTTCCCATAGTCTCTCTTAGAACTAGCATGCTGCAGTCCACACCCTACAAATCACAGCCAATCATGTAGCCATATTCTGAGTCTGCAAAGTGGAGAAATACACTTCTTCCATGAAGAGGGGAAGACAGTAAATATTCGATGAACAGTAATCCCCCACAATGTGTATATGAGCTAGTTCAAATTTTGTACTGGAAGATAAAATGAGAGATCCTACTTTCCATGCCTGATGTTCAACACATCTTGGAGGAAAGGATATATTACACATTTTTTGTATGGAAAGATCTATACTTTGCGCAAACAGCACAAAGTCATCTGTTTTATTAGCTAGAAGATGTTGGAAATTTTAGGTAAAACTTACAGTAGTAAAGATTGTCCCAAGTTAATGCATAATGTTCTTCTTAACAGAAATATTTGGCAAACATTTTATTGTATGAATACAAGACAAATAAAAGTGTGGAGGCCCTCATGTCTTCTTTATCAATCTAAAACTTCCACAATTTTTAAAATAAGAAAAATGATATCTGTATGTTGATATTTTATCTCAAATTTACTTAACTGTATCAATTTCTTGTTCATAAATACAATAATGAAATATATTTTTATTTCTTATAACAGGAATCAAACTTTTGGGCCTTCTGCTTGGTCCAAGTTCAATCACTTTCTTTTCTTAGCATCAGCACATTACCTTTATGATTCAATGATATAAAATGATGATTCAAAATAAAGAATGTCTTGATGTTAAAACTGTTACCAACCTCTTTATTCATGTCTTTAAATTGCCTTCTCAAAAACAAATTACTAACTGGGTATGGGAGCTGCATGCCAGTAACTATGGAGGCTGAGGCAAGAGGATTAAAAGTTCAAAGCCAAGCTGCTTTTGTTACTACAGCTTTGTAGTATAATTTCATAATTTCAGGTCAGCTACTGCAGTTTTATTTGTTTTTTGTTGTTGTTGTTTTGCTTAGTAACTTAGTAGTGCTTTGGCTTTCTGGGTTTCTTATTGTTACAAATGAATTTGAGAACTGATTTTTCTATTTTTCTAACTGAAGAATGACATTGGTATCTTGATGGGGATTGCATTGAATCTGCACAGGGCTTTCAGTAGAATGACCATTTTAACTATGTTGATTCTGCCTAACCAAGATCATGGGATGTCTTTCCATCTTCTCAGGTCTCCTTCAGTTTCTTTCTTCTATCATTGATCATTTTCATTGTAGAGGTCTTTTACTTCCTTCGTTAGATTAATTCCCAGGTATTTTATTCTCTTTGAGGTTATTCCTTTTTCCTTAACAAGTCTCCTATATAGCAGAAAAACTAAAACCAAGAATTGATGAGTGGGATGCCATAAAACTGAAAACCTTCTGGACAGCTAAGGAATAGTGAAGAGTGTCAAGAAAGAACCTACAGAATGGGAGAAAATCATGGCCTGCAACCTCTCAGACAGGGGGCTAATATACAGAGTATACAAACAACACAAAAAACTTAACACCAAAAACACAATCACTCCAATCAATAAATGGGCCACTGAACTAAACAGAAAATTCTCAACAGAAGAAGTTCAAAAGGCCAAAAGATATATGAGAAAGTGTTCTATATCACCAGGAATAAGAGAAATGCTAATCAAAACAGCACTGAGATTCCACCTCATACCACTCAGAATGGCAAAAATGAAGAATACGAACAATAACAATAACAGATGCTGGAGGGGTTGTGGGGAAAAAAAGGAACTCTAACACACTGTTGTGGGATTTCAAACTGGTACAACCACTCTAGAAAGCAGTATGGAGACTCCTCAAACAATTAGGGATTAAATCCCTATATATATATTCCAGCTATCACACTCCTAGGTATTTTCCCAGAATAGCTAGAATCAGCTTACTACAGAGATACAGCTACATCAAACAACCTTGATGCCCCTCACTGGTGAATGGATTAAAAAACTGTGGTATACATACAATGGAGTTCTACTCTGCTATTAGGAAGAATGATATTATAGCTTTTGCAGATAAATGGATGGAAATGGGAAAATTCATGTTCAGCAAAACAAACCAAACCCAGAGACTTAAGGATTGAATGCTTTTTCTCATGTGTGGAATCTAGAGTAAAACCTAAGAAAGGATGAAAGTTAGCCAAGTTTATTTAATAGACATACCAAATCTGAAGTGACACATAAAAGTTGTGGGGTCTATAGTTATGAAGCAGGTGGAGAGAAAGGGATGAAGGAGAGAGAGAGGATAAATGGAGGTTGTTCAATACTGTAAAGTACATTTAACTCTCATGAGAATTCTAAATATATCCAGGCATGTTGGGAACATGAGGCTCAGCTGGCTTGTAAAAGAATTGGTGGTAAACAACTCTAAGGGGTCCAGCTGGCTTGTAATTAGCAAATTGCCTGACCGCATGACTAAGCTATTCGGCCACTCATTTGTTACAATTGGAGAAATGTATTTGCACTGTGCCCCTATTGGTTGTTGTAATGGATAAATAGAGTAGCAGCTAGTCAGGTAAGAGAGCAGCCAAAGGAGAAGCAGTAGCCAGAGAAGAGCAAGAAAGCAAGCAGCCGTGTCCTGAAGGAAGAAACCACAGAAGCAGTCGGAGAAGAAGCAGCAGTCAGAAGAAGCCGCTGCAGCAGCAGAAGCAGAGACATCAGAGAGATCAGCAGCGGTAGAAGATGCAGGTCCCGTGTTCCAGCCACCGGCGTTTGCCCCCTTGTTCCCGGCTCCCCAACCCTTCCTAACTCAGCCCCTCGGAGGACGGCCCAGGGTCGGGTCTTTCTGCCCGATCCTTGCTCACGATCGCTGCAGGGAGCGACTCTTCTTCCCCAGTCCCCAGCCCTGACCTGTCGGCACCCAGTTCCCAGTGTCCTGCTGGCCCCCGGGGAACGGCTAAGGTCCACCGAGGTCGTTCCGGCCACTCCCCGCTCCAGAACCCTGCAGGGAGCGACACAGGCAGACATATAAATCTAATAATTTCAATTTTTAAATTACATGTTTATGGTCATTGATTTCTGTAATTAGGGGAACTACAGAGGAGTCATAAGATTGGAGAGTGGAGGAAGGGGGAGATCTAGACAAGGATTGGGTTAAAACAACCTCATCAATCTATATGCATGTATGAAAGTGAACCAACAAATGCCTTTATTATGTAAGATGATGCTGAACCAAAAACAAACAAACAAACAAACAAAAAAGTTCAAAGCCAGCCTCAACAACTTAGCAAGGCTTTAAGCAACTTAGGGAGACCCTGAGACCCTATCTCAAAATAAAAACTAAAACAAAGGGCTAGGGGTATCCCTCTGTGGTTGGGCAACTTGGGTTCAATACCTTGTACAAAAAAAAAAATGCTACACTACTGCTTTCTGTTTAGTACCATGCTATTTGACCTTATTATTTGATATACACCTTGAATGGATTTTATACTTAATCCTCCTTCAATATCCAGGTAATATTCCAATTTCTTCAGGGATTTTTTCTAGATACAATGACCTACATTTGTTTTACTTGTCTCTGACATATTTTGGTGCTTAAAAATAGTACTTTTAATTGTTCTTTGATGCTTACAATATGATTTATTCTTTCAGGTAGAAAAGCTCTGATCATCTTGTGCTGCTTGATCAATAACAAATTTAGCAAAAACCATAGAAGTAATTTATTATTCTCATGTCTTATTGTCTGAGTGACTGCCATTAGCACATTGTTTATCCCACAGCATGTTTCATGCAGTTTTAGCACCTACGTTAGCGTCATCTTGAGAGCACCTCCAGCAGGTGTCTGGAAGTCAAGACCCATCATGAGCTGGAAAGTCATTGGGGGCTCTCAGTCAGAACACCTACAAATAGTTTTGGTTTTTGGTTTTTGGTTTTTGGTTTTGTTTTTCATATGAATGGGACTTCCTAATGCTGTGGCAGCAGATTCTAAAGGTGAATGTTTAATGAAAGAGAAGGGCAGATGAAAGTTCTGCTACATTTGTGACCTAGCCTCAGAAGTCATACTGCTAAGTCTCACTTTAAAATTTTGTTCCAACCTCGTTTGCCTCCACAATCCATAACTCCCACAATTTTATTCCATGTCTCATTTTGCCCCCAAAAAAGATCAGGACAAATAGAAAATGTTGATTAACAGATAAATGGAGTCAGGTTTTGATTCCTATAATTACAGTGACTTGAAGTCCATGGTTATATCTCTCTATCTTGTGCACTCGTAATAGTTTTCACCAGTTCAAAGACTATGATTTCCCATAGTTAACATTTTTAAATTAATAAAGAGGGATTATTATAACTTGACATTTAAGTGGGCATTTTTACTTTACTCAGCTTTAATAATTAAAAAAGAGAAACTGGAAAAAGCAGTTGAATCCCATTATGAAGTAGATGTAAAGAAACATGATTAACAAGGGTATATAAAATTTGTCAGGATATAACAAAAAGCTTTACTCTAAACTATATCTGGAGATAAGAATAACATTCAAAATAGTCAAATTCACCAGAAAAACTAAGAATTTCTACTTTACTATAACTGAAGTGATTAAGTGGTTTTCAAATATTGAGTAGGTATTTTAATTTAGAGTACAGGTTGATGCAATACACATTCCATCAGGTTCAAGGTACTCACAAACAGTTGCATTTTTCAGAGTTCTAGGACCCCAGGCTGAGAGAGAGCAAGGGGTTTCAAGTTCAGCTTGTGCTCTATTAGTCAAGTTGTGTACTTTTGGCACCAGATTACCTAGACTATGTGAAGTGTTCTTTTGAACTTGCATAAAATTGATGCCATATGGGTTACCAGAGTATCTGGCTATGAGGCATAATGTTGAAAGAATTTTCTTCAAAGAAAATGAAAGTAGCACAGTGTACTGGAAAGGTTATGATCCTGGTATTAAAAAAAAAAAAACAGGTGTGATTTAAATCCTGACCACTTATTATGACTTTGAGAAAGTGATGCAATGTCTCTGAACCTCAGTCTCTTTCCATATAAAATGCAAATATGAATTCCCATCTTTTGCAGTGTCTAATAGAGGAGAAATTGCTTAAATAACAGCCATCATAAATTCTAAGAGAAGTGTTGTCATAGAGTTTTAATCCTTGGTTCTGTGTTTATTTTTTGACAGATATAGAGCTTGCAATTCTATTTTAGGTATGTAATTATATAACTTACTGGTTAAAGTCACAGTAGGAATAGTAAAAGAAAGCAGTAGGTTATAATTCAGTTCAGCAAAATCACTCCCGAACAAAATATTCCTCAGTATACAAGTAAGAATTGGTCACCTAGGATGTTCAAAAATTAGTTCTCTAATTTTTGAGATAATTTTCAAAGCACAGCTCTCTGGTTCAGATGGCATTGTCTTCATAAAATCATGCCCTGTGCAAATGTCCTTTAGACAAAAGTCATCATGGAGTGACAGGACCCAGTTAGACCATGGCTCAGCTCCAACTCTTGATTAGCCACACCCTATTACAAATGAAACAGATTCTGCAGAACCTATAAGATTCATGGTTAAAAATAAAGATGAAGTTAAGATAAGCAACAACTAGGAGAGATGGATGAGTCGTTAAGAACATAAATCTGAATACATCCTCGCCTCTCCCAGTAGTGTACCTCTCATTACACCTCTGGGCTTCAAATCTTAAATAATTAATTAGAACTACTCCAGGCAGGAAATAACATGGATATCCATTTTTTTAATAAACAAGAGGTGACTTAAAATATTTCTCACCCCAATTACAAGTATGTGTCATAAATTACTATAATTTTAATAGATATAAGACATAGCAACAACAACAAAAAAAAAACCTTAGCAAGGTTCATAAAGATCTGCCTTTTCTCTCTTTGCTCATCTTCTCTGTTTTCCTTGCTCTTAGATTCTAGTCAAGTCATTTTTCTTTTTAGTTCCTCAAAAAATGTAGCCTTAGGACTTTCATGCAAGCTGTTCCCTGACTCGCTCCTCCTCCAACCCATTGCATGCATTATGTTTCAGTTCAAATCCCCATTCCAGAGGAAGCCTCCAAGACCATCACAGCATTAACCATCTCAGTCACTGTGTGCCTTTGTCATAACTCCAATTCCAAAAGGAAATCCTCTTATTTAAATTTCCATTTACTAGTATATTCCTAGGACTCTTCTCACTACAAGGCTGTTAATTTTACCTTTGTCCACTGCCGAGCAAATAGGAGGTCCCTGTAAATGTTTGCTTAATGAATAAATTAAATGAATTAGAAGACTTCCACATGAATGCAAACAAAGAATTGTAGAAAATCGATACAAAAAAGGCAATGAGGCATAATCATAAAAGAAGGTAAAGAAATAAATGCCACAAAACCAATTAGGTATACACATGGTTTCTTACTGCATGATTGTTTAAAGTAATGTAAACAATAAAAATTTACTTAAATTTACCTCGATTTAATTCACTCAAATATTAATTTAATCTATAAAAAATATAACGTGATGAATAAATAGTGCCTCATCATGAAGGATGAATGAAGTTTGGGCTTATTATACAGAAGAGCTGCTCAGAATATGTTTCTAACTGAAAATCTATAATATGATTACTGTTCCTCATAATTCTATAGCAAGGGTAAAAGCAAGAAGTGGCCAAAGATTAATAAGATACATATTTGAAAAAAAAAGAAACATGTTTAAACAGCAGAATTACAGGTGGCCTTTTATTTATTCTTTAATGATTTTTGCTTGCTTACATTTTCTAGTGTTTTCTATTAATACTAGGGAAGAGAGGGAGAAGAGATTGAATTTAGTCATCCATGTTTTGCACATCTTTTTCCTACCATATCTTTTCTGTGCAACTGAATCTCTTTAAATATGTGTTTCTTTTGTCAGGCATTTTTCCAATTATATTGAAACATGATGTTTACCCTCATGGGGTAAATCGTCATACTGAAGCAAAAGCTATATAAAGAAATAAGTGTGCATATTTTGATGTGTGTAATAAATCCAAGAAATATAACACAGAGGCAGAAGAGAAAGAAGTCTCTCTTAGAGGAGAGTGCTTAATTTCTCATACAGTCGTTCCCTTTCCCTGTTCTTTCTATTCATGGGGGTTAAGAGGAAGGCTATAGTTTGAGTGACTGAAAGGATGCGAAGGAGATCTGATCACTGAGTATGGATTTCTCACACCCATGAGGCTTTATTTACCAGCATTCCCAGTAGAGGTCTGCAGTTGGTCTAACTCAGACTTCCTTAAGCTTAGCAATTTTGCCACCAAATTTGCCACCAAAAGACTTCAACTGCATCTCCCTTGTTTGATACTGTAGGAGCCTCTAAGTACCCAATAAGGCTCCCATTATCTTTCTCTGGAGCATACTGCTGTTTCCTTCAACATAGTTATTTTACTCATCCCTGGAAAGTTCATATGAAAATTACAACTGTTAGGGCTGGAGCAGTGGCTCAGTGGTTACAGCACTTGCCTGGAATGCACAAGTACATGGGTTCAAACTCCAGCACCCACATACACAACTGAGTTGTCAGAGCAATGAGAGCCATGTGAAAAACTCAATAAAAATATTTGATTCTCTCTCACTGTCCTTCTCTCTTTAAAAAAATTATAACTGTTAAAATTACAACTACTTATGGATCATTGCACATAAAAACTAAAAGTAGATTTGAAAGCAAAACATCATAGTTCCTACTACAAAAGCATGTAGTACTAATACATTTGATTTAATGCATCAAGATTCCTGATAGTCAAGGTAGTTTTTCAGGGATCCACTACCAAGACTCCTAATAAGGAGGCAAGAAACTCTCATTTATCTGATTTCCCTTTCCCTACCTAGTCTTTATAACCAAAATTATAATCTTTCAATGTGAACATTTTAACAACATTTATTGACAAATAAAAGTTGTGTACTTTCATAGTCATGGAACGTAGCCTTCCATTCTGACATAAAAGTGGCTCATGGTCCCATATGATGCTATTTAAAAATGTCAATTAATATAGGTCAAAGGACTTGATGTTTAAGAGACTAGGTTTTTATACACTACCACAAGATGAAGAGGGCAATAGGGAGCCAACTTCTATCTCAGTGAACTTTCCCCCAATTACAATCTATGATATTCATTCCCCGCATACAATTTTCAAATTTCAGATAAATGATGATGAATTTTGGTATGTAAACTCAACTATTACATAATTATAGTAATCATACATGATTTTTTGAAACCTTGAATTTAACAGGGTATTTTGTATTTTTTGATGTTAATATGGCCAACTAATTCATTAGCCCTGTCAAGGACATCAAGCTTGGAGACCATTGGAGATCCCTTTGGACAAGTCAGTTATCTGCTTTCTTCCCCTTCTCATATTCCTAACCCCCAAATAAAGAATGATAGCCTGTTTCCAACCTGCATTATCAGAATCTGGCAGGAACTAGAGCAAATAACAGTATTATTGGGTGATGCAAGGAACCCCCCCCAAGAGGGCACTTAAGGACCTTCTCTTCCGGATTCTAACTTTCCCGTGGGCACAAACATGCACCCAATAGTGTCCCTACACACCCATCTCCATGACCACCAGCCAATCAGTACCTGTCCACTGTTCTTGGCCACCTAACCCCCATGGAAACCCCCTATCCAGCCCTATAAAAGTGTTTGCAGTCTATCAAGCTCTCTCTCTCTCTCTCTCTCACTCTCTCTCTGCCACTCTCCCACCTGCAATAAAGTCTCCAACAGCTAGCCAGTGTTCCTGTGGGTTTCGATCCTTTCATTGGTGCCGAAACCTGGGAGGGGTCGTTATTTTACTAGGAGCCCCCTGCCCACCGGGCACAGGCTGCCGTCCTTGTCCACCTTCTTGAACGCTCACTACCCAACAACCACCACCAACTACCATCTGGGTGAGTCGTTCCCCAAGTCATTGAGGCAACTGATTTCTAGCGGTTGGGCTCAAAGTGTGTCTGGCATTAGTAGACAGTTGCTCTCTGATCCTGGTTACTTTTGGATTCGAGGAGTTAAGTGGAGGAGACCAGCAACTGAGAGATTCTGGCCAGGGCCACTCCTTGGTGAATCTCAAAGGCTTCTCCCTGGATCTTCTCTCCCGACAGCCCTTAGGGGTATCCTACACATGACCAGTTGATTGGATGGTGCTGAGCGAACACCCCAGAATTATGCACCTTTGTATGAACCAGGCTCCCTTCCAAACGCTTCCCTTCCAAATGGGTTCCTAGGCCACTCTAATTGATTATCTCTCCCGTTCCTTCTTCGGCCCTTTTTGGACTGAAGAACAGGTCCCTCTTCCTACCTTTCCTCTCCTCTGTCCTCCTTCTACTTCCGGTTTCATTTTCTCCCTGAACAAAAAAAGCCTAGCGCTAGGTTCTCCATGACCTCCAGCACTCTTGCCCCGGCAGAAGAACCCTCTGGTGATGACCCAATTGTCCTTCTTGCCTCCAGACTCTACTGAGTCCCGCGAGCGATCTACCCCTTGGGGACACCCAACGGGTCTTCCGCTCATTCCTCTCCGGTCCGGAGACTCACTCTCTCTCTCTCTCTCTCTCTTCTCCCTCCTCTCTCTCTCTCTCTTCCCTTTCCCCTCTCCTCAACTATGGGGGCCTCTTCTTCTCTCCCTAATGATTCCCCCCTGAAATGTCTCCTCTGTAATTTAACTACCCTGTCCCTTATGCTGGACATAAGACCTAAAACTCATTAAGTTCCGTACCCAGGATTGGCCCAATTACCCACTAGATAATTGGAGTTAGTGGCCTGCTGAGGGGTCTTTAGACCCACAAATTCTCCAAAATTTATTCAATTACTGTGAGCATTCCAGAAAGTGGAAGGAGATCCCCTATGTCGAGGCTTTTTCCCTCCTTTGCTCTCATCCCAGACTATGTTTCTCTTGCAGCCCTCATCAGGTTCTCCTTGCCTGCAAACCCAAATCCACCCCTCCCTCCAGGAATGCCATAACCCCCCCACTGATCGACCTCTCCTCTTTTGACCCAGCTGACAAACCTCCTCCTTACCTCCACCCCACACCTTCCGCCCCCATGTCCCCTTCTACTTCCTTTCCTAACTCATCTTCTCTGCCTCTCCCTCTCCTTCCCCTGTCACCTTCAGTCCGCTGGCTACTCGCTCCTGTACACACCTGGCCCAACCCCTGTCCGGTCCCGGCCGGCAGGAACTGGACGGCTCTCATTCAGGTGGTGAACTGCATCTTTTACCACTGCTGATTTCTCCACCGTCTCTGCTGCTGCTGCTGCTGCTGCTTCACTGGTTCTATACTTCTGTGCTTCTGCTTCGGCTTCTCTGACTCTATGCTTCTCTGCTTTCCTCCTGACTGCTTCTTCTTCTCTGACTGCTTCTTCTTCTCTGACTGCTTCTGTGCTTTCTTCCTTCAGGACAGGGCTGCTTCCCTGCTTGGCTAGTCGCTACTCTATTTATCCATTACAACAACCAATAGGGGTATAGTGCAAACACATTTATCTAATTGTAACAAATGAGTGGCCAAGTAGCTTAGTCATGCGGTCAGGCAATTTGCTAATTACAAGCCAGCTGGACCCCTTAGAGTTGTTTACCACCAATTCTTTTACAATCCAGCTGGACCTCATGTTGGGGTATCCCCAACAAACCCCACACCCACACCATGGCACCCTTAAGAGAAGTCGCGGGCCCAGAAGGCATTGTTCACGTCCATGTTCCTTTCTCCTTGGGTGACCTTTCCCAGCTAGAAAAACAACTGGGTTCCTATGCTACTGACCCTACCACTTACCTTCAAGAATTCCAATGGATCCTCCAGGCCTATAGCCTTACCTACCATGATATCTACATGCTTTTGGCTAACACCCTCCTCCCTGAGGAACGCAGGAGGGTCTGGGATTTGGCTAGAGATCACACTGATGAGGTCCACCGTGCCACCCCCCTCCACCCTACTGGCCTCCTCACGGTTCCCGACCATGCCCCCCATATGGGACTACAATACCCCAGAAGGGCTCCGGTCGAGAGACCAATTCTCCGCCTGTATTGTCGCCGGACTTAAAAAGTCTGCACGAAAGGCCATAAATTTCCAAAAAATTCAGGAAATTATACAGAAAAAGGATGAATCCCCTTCTGAATTTCTCAACCAGCTTACCAAAGCTCTCCAACAATATACCAACCTAGATCCTGAAACTCCTGACGGCAGGCATGTCCTTATAACCTATTTCCTGTCTCAGAGCTACCCCGACATTAAAGCCAAATTAAAGAAACTAGAGCAGGGACCCGAAACACCTCAGACCAAAATTCTGGCCATTGCTTTTAAAGTCTAAAACAATCGGGATGAGGAAGCTGAACACCGTAAATACCAGAGGTATGAAAAGGCGGAACACAGCAAATTCCAAATGCTTGCTCAGGCCCTTCAGTGGACCTCCCAAGCGCGGTGCCAGCAGCCCCTACGCAATAGAGACCCTCCAGGTGCCTGCTTCAAGTGCAGTAAAGAGGGCCATTCGGCTAAGGCATGCCCTACTCCTAAGGTTCCTACAACACCCTGCCCTAAATGCCAAAGAATGGGTCACTGGGGTTTAGATTGTCCCACTTCCCGGCAGGGAGCTGCGGCCCATAACCCCAACACAGACCTCTTGGGCTTGGCACTTAACGATTGACGGGGCCTTGGGTCAACCCCCACCCCTCCAGGCCGTTACCATCAGCAGGCAGGAACCCAGGGTACAATTGCAGGTGGATGGGCATCTCATTAATTTCCTCATAGACACTGGGGCCACCTTTTTGGTCTTGAGGGAGTTCTGGGGACCCACATTACCTTCATCCTCTCCTATTGTTGGGGTAGGAGGACAAACTATACACCCACACAAAACCCCCTTCTCACCTGCTCCATTGACAAAGTCCCTTTTTCTCACTCCTTCTTGGTAATGCCCCAATGTCCAGTACCACTTCTTGGCAGGGTCATCCTCTCCCTCTTCAAAGCCACTATCTCTATACAACCTCCATCCTCCCCCACTCCACACTTCTTGATGGCCCTTCTGACTGAGGACCTAACAACCCCCTCTTCAGTCACCTCCCCCTTCCATCTCACCTTGTGGATCCCATCATATGGGACATCCAGAGCCATTCTACGGTTAACTGTTCCCCTATCATAATACTGCTTAGGGACCCCAACCATTTCCCTAATCAACCCCAACACCCTCTATCCATAGCCGCTTCAATTGGCTCACAACCCATCATACAAGACCTTCAAAAACAGGGATATACCTGACCCACCCACTCTCCCTTTAACACACCCATATTGGCAGTAAAAAAAACAAACAAACAAACAGCTCTTATAGATTGGTACAGGATCTCCGCCTCATAAATTCCTCTGTTAAGCCCATCCATCCACTGGTTCCCAATCCATACACCCTCCTCTCTCAAATTCCCAAAACCTCCACTCACTTCTCTGTGATAGATCTGAAGGAAGCTTTCTTCTCCATTCCCCTCGCACCTGAATCCCAGGACATTTTTGCCTTTACCTGGGCAGACCCTAAAACCAGACATTCCCAACAACTCACATGGACTGTACTTCCCCAGGGATTTCGGGACAGCCCTCACCTTTTTGGACAAGTCCTAGTGACTGAACTGAGAGACTTTCACCCAACCTGCTCCGATTCCACCCTTCTTCAATATGTAGATGATCTCCTCCTGTGTAGCCCCTCTGCAGAAACCTCTAGGGAAGATACCATTAAGCTACTGAACTTTCTGGCCCGCAAGGGCTACCGTGCTTCCCCACAGAAGGCCCAAATATCCTCCCCCACAGTTACTTACCTCGGCTTCTCCATCTCTCAAGGGAAAAAGGCTATTACCTCAGACAGAAAATATCTTATCAACTCCCTTCCTACACCAAAAACAAAGTCAGAAATCTTATCTTTTCTGGGCCTAGTGGGCTATTTCAGGGCCTGGATCCCCAATTATTTCCTCCTAGCAAGATCCCTATATGATATGGCAAAGGGCCCCTTACATGAGCCATTACCCTTTTCTGTGGGGCCAAATTAACCCTCCCACATAATCAACTAACCCCTTGGATTCATATTTCCAGGCTAAAACCAGCAGAGCCCACCAGTAGTGCCAACTCACCATCCTCTGAGCCTCCACCGGTCTACCAGTCTACATATACCTGCACCCCATCCCCCTCTAACCTCCTGCGCCTTCACATCTCACATACTCATCCTCCTCAACTTCCCCCTATCACGGAAGATGAATCTCCCTAGTCTCTTGATACTCCTCAGTTGCATGGTCGGCCCCATTCAGCCCTCTACACACTCCTCCATAACTCTATACAAGTTTATTGTATAGGAAAAATACTGTGAACAGGGCATCAACAGAGTCCGCACTGTAGACACCAAGACCTGCTACACCCATAATTTGCTCCTCTATTTCCCTCGTTCTATCCCCCTCCAAAACCCTTAACTCTACCACTTAATTGGCCTTTCCTCTGCCTAGTAAAGGAACAAAAAAAACAATATTGTCGACGCTGGGAAAATATCTATGGAGGTTGCCCCTACTAGTCCTGCAAAATTCACTCATATTCGGGCTGGGGAGCCAAACCAAGTTTCTTCCACAAAAACGGTGACGGGCCCACTAAATCCAACCCCTACTTTACCTTTGAGATCAAAAATCCTAAAGACAATTTCTGGAATGACCTCATTGACATCGCTGTCTATGCACAGGAGTATGCAACCAGACCCACTGGGTTGATGTCTATAACCCGAATCCTTACCACTCCACCCAAGACGACAGTACATGTTGTCGACCACATTAAAAAATCAGAGACACATCTCCAAAACCTTATCAACGGCCAACCCCAAGACACCTCGAGCCCTGGGATTCTCCCCACAAGGCTTGACATACTACACCAGACCCTACAATTCCTAAATTCCTCCATCACCTCGGAGCCAGTTTCACAATGCTTCCTTTGCGCGTCCCTAATCTGCCCCCTGTTGGCAGCTGTCCCGCTGGCAGCTGACAACTCCTCTCCCGCTGCCTACAATTTTTCATCTACAGGCCAACCCCTGTACATCACCCATCTCCCCCTCTGGGAGAGTCACTCACCTAACACCTCCTTCCCTTACATCTGCCTTCACCCACCAAAGACCAAACCTCTCTCTCAATGCTCAGCCAACTTCACTCTCCCCACACAGCCAACCTTCATGCAACCAGGACATTACCTATGGTGCAATGGCTCACTCTTCACCTCCACCCAAAATGTCACGGATAGCTGTTTTCTGGTCACAGTGGTTCCTCAGCTGTCCCTGTACTACTTCTCGGAATTTCACCAATTACTTCCCCACCCCCGTACCCACAGGGCAATCTTCTTACCAGTCTTAATGGGCCTCACCTTAGCCACCTCTGTCGCTGGTCTCAGGCTGTCCAGTGTAGCCTTGGGACACTCCCTCTGGGCATCTGAGGATCTACAACAAAAGCTACAGGCTGCCCTGGACACCACTGCCGAATCCTTGGGCTCACTCCAACGGCAAGTAACATCCTTGGCACAGGTAACATTACAGAATCGCCAAGCCATCCATCTGCCAACAGCCGAAAAGGGAGGTACATGCTTATTCCTCAGGGAAGAATGCTGCTACTATGTCAATGAGTCAGGCCTCATTGAACAAAATATTCTCAAACTATAAGAGGTATCCACTCAACTACTTAAACCGGCCCTTTCCAATTCTTTCATGGACCTCTTACAATCCTTTTGTCATGTATGCTTTACCTTTTGTAGGTCCACTTGTTGGAGTCCTCCTCTTTTGCTCTTTCCTGCCCTGTATCACAAAATTTCTCCAAACCCAACTACAAAAAACTTCTAATCAGACTTTTAATCAGCTTCTCCTTAAGGATTATCAACCACTCAATACAGAGGATACCTCACCACCATGGTCCCCTCCCAGTCGCAATGGACACAGATTTCAGCCTTAAGATCTGCCAGTTCCTAACAACCCTCAGAGAAGACAGCTGGCTCATGACACTCATCTACAATTCCACAGACTGGATTAATAATATCCAGAACCTATGGCTCCAATGAACATTCAGGGAATTCACAACTGGTGACATCATTTTCTGTGTCACCTGGATCTGGGTCCTGCTGTCCCTACTCCTCCCTTGCCAAAAACCCCCTTTCTCGTCGCCCCCGTTCAGCAGGAAGTAGCCAGATAGAGCAATGCCCCTTTTCATATCAAAACAAAAGGGGAGGAATATTGGGTGATGCAAGGACCCCCCCCCCAAGATGGCACTTAAGGACCTTCTCTTCTGGATTCTAACCTTCCCGTGGGCACAAACATGCATCCAATAGTGTCCCTACACACCCACCTCCGTGACCACTGGCCAATCAGTACCTGTCCACTGTTCTTGGCCACCTAACCCCCATGGGAACCCCCATCCAGCCCTATAAAAGTGTTTGCAGTCTCTCAAGCTGTCTCTCTCTGCTGCTCTCCCACCTGCAATAAAGTCTCCTACGGCTAGCCGGTGTCCATGTGGGTTTCCATCCTTTCATTGGAGATCCCTTTGGATAAGTCAGTTATCTGCCTTCTTCCTTTTTTCATGTTCCTAATCCTCAAATAAAGAATGCAAGCCTATTTCCAACCTGCATTATCAGAATCTGGCAGGAACTAGAGCCAATAACAATATACCCTAATTCTTGTTACTGATGTGGGGTTTTTGAGATGAGGCCAGATTCTCTGCTCCCACTAGCGAATGGAGTCTGGGCCACTACAGATCCCAGCAGCCAAAACAGCCCGCTTCTAGTGTTGGCAGCCATTCCCAGTTAAAACTGGGAAATTGGGCTGGCTGCAGACACCTGCAGCTGAAAGTGTTAGCAACTCTCCAGCTAAAAGCTGGGTGTTGCAGCCCTTGGTATGGTGGAAATTCATCCTGGGAATTCGGCACCAATCTTCTGGGTTCTTTTCTCATGAATTTGAAGAATAAAATCCATGGACAACCACAGAAGGAGGAGTAAAACGAGTAGGATTTATTTAGGAAGAAGAGCAGAGACTCCACAAGTACCTGGAAGCAGGACACCTTCTAATGGAGGTTAGGCCAGAGGCTGGTTATATTGGTTTGGGGTATGAGCATAATTAACATTCATGCAAAGCAGGCATTGAGAAATGCATCTACATCATTGGTTGAAATCTATGCAAAGCAGGCATTGAAACTTAGTACCAAAGTCATGGGTTAAAATCTATGCAAAACAGGCTTTGAAACTGGTCAAGAACATCATTGGTTAAAATCTATGTAAAACAAAAGGTGGCAAATACTTCCTAGTTTCCACCTGTGTCCACCCCCATTTCTTAGTTTTCCCACCTCAGGACAAAGGAGTTGCTCCCACAGTGAGCCTCATGGTCATTTACATACGAAGGCCCTGAGCTTGCCCTGTCTAACACTCTCTAGCAGCTAGCTCTTAGGGGGGCCCTTTGTCCTGACTACCTAGTCATTTTACTATCTCTCCTAAAACTATCTCACTACCATTATGGAAGTTATAGCAGAGTTTGCATTATAAACAATCTGGTGAGTTCAGAAGCACAAAGAGCAAAGAATACTACTGAAGGAAAAGCTTCACTTAAAATTAAAGCTAATCATGCTCCATTTCTTTTTATTATGCTTAGCATTCTTTATCTATTTTAATTTCAAAACAAAGGGCAAAAGTCCCTGTAAGTCACTCAACAGTGTAATGTCAAAATATTTAATCTACAAAATTCAATCTTAACTGCAGACGTGTTATAACCACAAAGCTTAAAAATCAAATCTATTAGAGAATAGAGTTTGCTCAAGAAAACTCGAAATGAGCTCAGTAGCCTTGCAGTCATCAACTGACCCTAGTAGGTTAGTTTACCAGCGCCACACTCACCCACACACAGTGTGGCTCCTGGAACTAGAAAGCACTTAAATGTGTAGTCTTTCTCCTTAAAGGCTTCTTTGGGATAAATGGCTATTGAAATCTTCTCCAATTCTAATCCACAGTATAAGAAACACCATTCTTTTACAGGCTTTAGAACAAGAATGGAAAGTGTGTGTGTGTGTGTGTGTGTGTGTGTGTGTGTAAGGATATGCCAAAAGCAAAGGCTACCTACCTATGTCATCTCCCATTTCTCTCTTCTTTTACCTTCTAATAATTCTTGAGAACATAAATCAACTTTCCCTTTAGGAGCATAATATAAGAATTAAAAATCACTTTAAGTGTGGAATATTAGGAGCATAATATAAGAATTAAAAAAGACTTTAAGTGTGTAACAAACCCCTGAGATGTCAAACTGCCCAGTAAGGCAGAAGACCCTAACCCTTTGTAATGCTAAAGGCCCTATTGTGATAGCATTGCCTAACCTGTTGTAATGCAGACTGTCCTTCAAGATAGCAGAAAAACAAAACAAAATAAAAACCCTATGAGGGGCAAGGAAACATGGCCTAGCCCTAAGCTGGGATAGTAAATGTTCAGTGAGGGAGCACAAAGATAAGACGTGGACATAGTATATAAAATGGACAGGCTCAAGAAAAAAGACAGAAGATATCCTGCTAAAGGAGACAGCTGCTTCTCCAGCCAGCAAGAGATGAGACAAGGACCCAGCAGGAGAGAAGCCCCAGAGAATCTGAGCCTCACACTCAGAGGAAGGAAGAGGCCATCAAGTGGTGAGAGTGCCCTCTTGGAGCAGCAGGGAGCAGCAGCGTTAGGATAGAGATGTGTGCTGTGTGGTGTGAATAAATGAGCATTTAAAAGGCAATAATAGTTTGTAGCAATAATCGTTTGATGCAATAGCATCAGGGTGGGTGCACATGACACCCTTTTAATGCTTTAAATCATGGCTTCGTTCTATAAGGTATGGTCTTGCGGCTGGAGAGGTGACTCAGCGGTTAAGGAGCTTGCCTGGCATGAGTGAGGATGTGGGTTCGAACTCCAGCACCACATACACAACAAGGTGTGGAGCAAGGAAAGTCACATGAAAAACTAAATAAAATTGATTCTCTTCTCTCTCTCCCTCTCTCTTTCGGTCATTGTCCTCTCTCTTCAAAAAAAAAAAAAAAAAAAGAAAGAAAGAAAGAAAAGAAAGAAAGAAAAAGAAATAGTCTTGAAGTCATCAGCAAAATGAGTATTTTGTCTACATTGTATCTCAGAGTATGAGAAGGTCTTCGTTATTTTGTCTATAATATAATAAAGAGGAAGGAGCCTGATGTGGTGGAGCAAAACTGTATTCTCAGTGACTCAAGAAGCTGAGGCAGGAGGATCACAAATTTGAGGTTAGCCTCAGCAATTTAGCAAGGCCCCACATGACTGAGCAAGATCCTGTTTCTAAATAAAAATTAATAAATGGGGAAAAAGGGCTGGGGATATAACTCAGTGGTAAAACTCCCCTGGGTTTAATACCCAGTGCCAAGAAACAAGATATTTAAAAAAGATAAAATAAAGAGAAGAGGGAAGAGAGTAAAGAATGGAAAATCTATGCATAGATGGTAACTTAGTGGCACGCATATACACATCACTATATTTTTAAATATCTATATGCATTATATAGATGTATATCATTATATATTATATATGTGTGTTATCGTATTTTTCTATACATTCTTTCTTAATAGACCTTTTTGTTTCCTTTCATAAGTCTTCATTTTCTGTGAAAGTAATAAATGTCATAAGCAGAACAGGGCAAAGTTTACAAGTCTACAAAGATAAAATAAGAATCACATTAATAATGTTAAATAGTCACACCAATTATATTATCATGGAAGAGAGGAATATACTTATCTATTTTTTTTTTTTAGTTTTAAAGAGTTGATTCACCTCTTAATTAGTAGTAGTGTATCTATAGACTGCAAGTTTAAACCCTGATTAATAAAACTGAATTGTTCCAAGAGGGTCTCCGTGAGCACACAGTTGAGAGCTTAGGTAAGGTGCTGCAACCTAACTTTTTGGCAAATAAGCTGAAGACTTGATTTCAGAACTTGCCCTTATAACAAATAGCTAAGTGCCAGCTAACTGCAGCAGCCAACTTCAGTCACAGGTGGACAACTGTTCAAATCATGTTAAAATAAGGCAAACGCCATGCTGGAATCAATGCAGATTTCTCTGTACCATGCTTCTTTTTCTTCACATCATTTTCTTTTTTCTGTCCATAAATGATTTTTCAGATAACATTACAAATGGGAGTATTCCTAAATCTGCTCTGATTATGAGGGCTGCCCAATTTGCAAATCTTTCTTTGCTGAATTAATTTGTTTGACTTGTCTGAAATTTTCTTTTCACAACATCTTTCAACATTATGTAGACTTTGGAAGAATTTACTTGCAAACTGTCTTTCAGAACTTAATCATTTCATGAGCAGAAGGGCTTCTATATTCAATAATGCAAACATATTTTAAAGCAAACCCATTATATTTTTATTCATTCCTGTTACTAACACCTTCGGAACCTGCATCCTTATTTTGATAAATAATCTACTCAAAAGAAAGTTAGATACTCAGAAAGAAAAAAGACAAACGTAGAAGTTCAATAGTATTTCACTGAACAGCTGTACCAATTCGGAAATTTTTCTCAATATATTCAAATGAGAATCTCATTAACAAGGCAAAGAATTCTGGGAAGATAAGTAGATAAGTGGATCTTAAAACAATTTCAAGCAACAATATACAATTAAACTGCCATATGTGTTTCTTCTGTATGAGGGACACACAATATTATTTTTACCATGAAAGTCTTCCAGACATTTGAAGAGATATTAAAATTAGTTTTGAAAGATATATACCTCTCTTAAAAGTTTCAACTGTTGGTGTTCAGAAAATATTACTTCGTTGCTAGTCATTAAGGCATATATCATTCGTCATTTTGAATTATCATCACATTGTTGTCCTTTTAGTTTCAAGCAAAGAGAAACAGACTTTAATTGTTGAACGAGGTGAGAGATTTACTGCAAGTATTTAAAATTTCTTTCTAGGTGACCTTTGACTCCAACTGAAATGTGAAGCAAGAAAATATAAAATGAAATTAAAATTGAAAAGATGGTTTATTCAGGTGCAGCATAGATTAGCAAATCATGAAGTGGAGGTTGAGTTAAGGATCAACCCCCAGGAGAAGCTGTGCATTGGCTTTCAAATCTAGGAGGGGGCAACTGTGCAATTTACTATTCTTTGGGTGAGATTAGCAGACCAAAGGCAAAACCACAGGTTGGAAAATGAAGCAAATCAGAGTAATTGGAAGTTTTGTAAGTCCTTGGGTCCTAACATCCAGGTTAGGAGGTTAACGTTCCACCCTGGTTTTTCTCAAATCTTGTAAGGTATTGTTAGATTTTGGAATATTATTTATTTTGGCAAATACAGTTCCCAACATGATGTCACTGTGGTAAGCTACTCCCACCATCTAATATTTCAGGTTCAGAAAAGGGTTTTTGCTCTTTTTAATCTCTTGGTAGCAATTTTGACTTTCATTTTATCAGAAAGTGCAACATTGCAAATGTGGAAAGTCTCACTGTTATCTCTCTCTACAACTATTCACTCAATAAATATATGTTGAATGCTTGCTATGGGCCAGGAATATTTACAGGCATAAGGAAGGGAGCAAACAAGCAGCAAAAATTCCTTGCTCTCATGTAATTCACAATGAAGTTGGGGCATACACAAATTCTCACACACATACACACACACACACACACACACACACACACACACACACACACTTTTGGTGAAAATTAAAGTGGGAAAGAAAAAGAAGGCTTACCAAAAACATTCCATTTATTTGAAGATCTAGAGAAAGGACTTAATTTATGAGGGTGGGAGGAACAGAATAGTGATTGTTTTTGGAAGAATGGGGCTGAGGGTTTGGAAAAAGCATTAGGGGATTTTCTAGGGATGGTAATGTTTTATCTTAACAGGGGTCTAGTTTTTGTAATTGTGCTATTGTTAAAACTCATTAAAAGGCATACTTACATTTTCTTTGCATTTTTGTGAGTAAATTTTACATCATAAAAAAGAATTTTTTAAATGCTAATGAAATCCTGAGATCCATTAATGATATTCATGAAGAAATGTTTAAGAATGAAGTGTTGATATACACAATTTGCTTTGAAATACATATATAAAAGGATGGATTGATGGATGCATAGATTATGCAATATGTACAGAAATATTAATAGACAAATCTAGCTGAAGGATGTATGGGTTTTCACTGGAAATTTTCTTTCAAGTTTTTTGTAAATCTTGACATTTTTATCACAAAATACTGGAGAAATAAAATAATCTTTAAGGAGGCTAGAGTAATAGATGTGGAATCAAGAAAAGGAGTCAGAAAAAATAGCTTGGATAAATAAGGGTCAGCCAAGTTCTGTTGGTCACATTGGATTTTCATCATTTTAAGTCAGAGAGCAATGAGAAATCAAAGAATGTTAGTATTTTTCATTTTTATTGGTAAATTTGAGTTATACATAATTTAGGGTTCATAATTATATAAATGTGGAATATAATTTGCCCCAATTAAGCCTCAAGCCCTTCCCTTTTGCCTCCTTTCCTCTCTCCCCTATACCCTTTCCTGTACTTGTCTTTCTTATTTATAGTTTTTTTTAATTAGTGCATAATAGATATTCATAAAAGAGAAATTCACTCTGGTATAGTCATATGTGTGCACAGGATAGTTTGGGCAGTTTCACTTCACCATTCCTCCCCTTTTTCCCCACTCTCCTCCACTCTACTGATCTCTTTTTAATTTCCATGGGATTCTCCTTCCTTTTTCCCTTTATTTTGGTCTAGCTTCCACATATGAGAGAAACTATTTGACTCTTGATTTTCTGGGTCTGATTTATTTCACTTAGCAAGATAGTCTTCAATTCCATCCACTTACCATCAAATTCCATAATTCCATTTCTCTTTATGGATGATTAAAGCTTCATTTTGTGTGTGTGTGTTTGTGTATGTGTGTGTATCGCAATTTCTTCACCCCATTCATCTCTTGATAGGCTAGGCATCTGGGCTGATTCCATAATCTAGCTATTGTGAATTGTTCTGTAAACATTGAAGTGGCTGTAGCACTATATTACTCAGATTATGGTTTTGGATAAATACCAAGGAGCTAGGTCATATAGTGTCTCCAGTCCATTTTTTGAGGGATCTCCATCAAAGTGGTATATTAATTTGCAGTTCCACCAGCAAAGCATGAGTGTACCTTTTTCACCACATCTTTGCCAACATCTATTATTGTTAGTATTCTTGGTAATTGCCATTCTGATTTGAGTGAAATAAAATCTTAATGTAGTTTTGATTTGCATTTCCCTGTTTGCTAGATATGTTGAGCATTTTTTTCATATATTTGTTGTCTATTTGTATTTCTTTTGAAAAGCGTTTGGTAATTTGCATTTCCCTGTTTGCTAGATATGTTGAGCATTTTTTTCATATATTTGTTGTCTATTTGTATTTCTTTTGAAAAGCGTTTGGTTATTTTGCCCATTTTTAATTTGGTTATTTGGGTTTTATGTGCTACCTTGTTTGAGTTCTTTATATATTCTGGATATTAACACCACGTCTGAGGAGCAAATGGCCAAGATCTCCCATTCTGTAGACTGTTTCTTCACTCTCTTGATTCCTTTGCAATGCAGAACCTTTTTAATCTGATGCTGTTCTATTGCTTTTTTTCCTCAGGATTGCTTTGGCTATTCTGTCACTTAGTATTGAAGATTTCTGAGCAAAACTATAAGAAGATCTGATTTACATGTTACAAAATCCTTTCAATACACTTGTTTGATATAACTGAGGGGTAATGTGGACTGAGAAGGGGAAATCCAGACACTAGGAAAAGCTATTGCGATGATACAAGTAGAAATGATGACAATTTAGGCCAGGTTAATAGAGAGTGGTGAAAATTAGTTTTATTTACTCGACAGGATTTGTTGATGCATTTTTCTAGAATTTTTTGTTGTAATCAAGAGAAAATGACAGGTTGCAGTTGCCCATCTTGCCTGGAATGAGCTTTGTGTTTCCATTTTTATTCAATTCAAAAATTTTCTAATTTCTATTTGATTTCTTCCATGATTCATAAATTATTAAGAAGTATGTTATTTAATTTTCAAATAGACATCTTCCAGATGTTGACATATTATTTAAATTTACTGTTGTGATTTGAATCATTTTAATCCCTTAATATTTATTCAGACTTACATTGTATCCTAGTATATAATCTATTTTTATAAATGACATATGGTGTATACAAGGAAATTATATTCTTGTCAGTTGGATTGTCCTATAATATAAATTAGAAAGGTTTTAAAATTCTTGTTTAACTTTTTAATACCCTCACAATTTATCTATTTTATTCTATAAAAATTAGTAAGAAAGAATTATTGAATTACTCAACTAAAATTTTAATTGGTACACTTGTTCTGTCAGGTTTTGCCTCTAACTTTCCCTGCAGCCCACCTTATATGACCTACTCAAGAAATTCACCTACACATATATTTTTTCTGTACCTTGCAGGATGAATATTTCTTCAATACTTGATCTGTTCCAATCTGTACTAGAATCTACCATCTTAAAATTCATGCACTCCTTTTATTTATATTCTCCTCAAAAGACTTCCTCATTTTCTATTTACCTTTGACAATCAAGCATCTCTTGAAACAGTTATCTATACAGAAGGGCTCCTTCTATTCACACTATAACATTTTCTACAACAATTTATCAGCACCCTGAAAAGAATTTACTATTATCAATTTTGCCAAGTGCTTGAAAATCATCAAATGTAGTAAACACTTCTCTGTCTTCATCTTAACCTCTCAGCTGCACTTGGCAGAATCAGGTACTCTTTCTATTTGTTAGATTGAAGTATAATTTACATAGGGTCAAACACGCAGATCTTTTGCATGTATTCTAATGAATACTAACAACCATATTCACCCTTAAAATTTTTTAAAAATGCCAGATTATTTTTATATACCTCAGAAAGTTATCCTGAATTTCTTTTCTGGCTAATTCCTCCACCTCCAAAATTAACCACTGTACTGATTTCTATCGTTCTAACTATGCTTTACCTGCCCTTTAAATTATTTAGATGAAGTTAAATAAAATCACATAATTATTAAACTTTTTTGCCCAGCTTCTTTCACTCAGTGTTGAGATTTATCTATATTGTTCTGTCAGTTATTCTTTTAAATTGCTAAGTATATTCATTTTTTATTGATGTATAATAAATTACCACAAACTTAGTGGCTTAAAACAATATACATTTAATTTTCTTACCGTTTCCATGGTTCAGGATTTTGAGCCCAGCTTTACCGTGTTCTCTGCACTTAGTTTTACAAGGCTGTTGCCATGTTCGACCGGCGAAGCGGCAATAACAACACGCACACGCTTGTTGCTTGCTTGCGGAGATCTCTCATGCTCTCTAGCACGCTCTCTCTTGATTCAGGAAGTTGCACCGTTTATATATCAAAGGTAACCCAATCAGCAGGTTGTTGCTACGAGGAAGAAAACTCTGCTGCTGGCTCCTATTGGTTGTCTCTAGGTGGTCAGATATTGCAAGCATTCGAACCAGGAGCAGCATGAGGTCAGCTGACTTGGTTTGGCCAGCTGCCAGCCGCCATCTTAAAGCTGCCTGCGTGGTGTGGGCCCCTGGGTGCCGCCCGCCACAGCTGTAATTTACTTGTCAATTAGGATGTGTTACTTTCTGAAGTTGAGTCCTTTTCCAAGCTCCTTTGATGACTGTCTGAATTGAGTTTCTTGTGGTTTTAGGACTATGATTCCCAACTCATATTTCCTGCTCACAAAGGACTACTCTCAGCTCCTATAGTTCTCCACAGGTCCTTGCCATATTCTCTTCTCAAAAGCCCTCTCACAAAAGGCAACCTTTCAAAGTGGAATTCTCTCTCTTCAGAAAAAGTGAACCTTCACTTGTAAGAGTTCTCAAATAATTAAAACAGTATATTCTAGGATAATCTCAGTTTAATTAACTCAAAGTCAAATGATTTGGAATCTTAATTACAATTTCATGTGTATAAAATAACTCAACCTAATCACCAGAGTGATGGCACCTCACAGTCACAGGTCCTATCCACACTAAAGCACAGGGGATTTCACAAGGCCGTGTATATCAATGGGTGGGAATCTTGAAGTTTAGCTTAGATTTTGTGTACCAAATTAAACTTTCCATTCTATATCCCAATTTATTTATACATTACCCTATTAAAATCTAGTTCATTTTCACCTTTTTGGAATTTGAATAAACATGAGACCAGCATCTGAGTATAAGTTTTATATGGATATATGTTTTTGTATCTTTTAACTAAATATCTAGGAGTGGAAGTGCTGGAATCACATTGTAGGCATATATTTAAACTTCACAAGTAATTTCCTGTTCTTCCAGGTACTTGAATCATACTGTTCTTCCTCTAAGAATGCCTGAGTTCTGTTTATTCTATGTTTCCAGGATGGGGTAATGCCAAAAATAATTTTTTGTCACTCTGTTACCAAGAATTAGCTTCACTTCTTTCAGCTGACTTAAAAATCACTTATTTGTAGGTTACATATTTTGGCAATACATTATTAGTCTCCCACTAGCTTTACTGGAGAAATACTCTCACATTAGGGTTCTGATGACAATGGTTACCAAGGTTACTCCTCAGGGACTTGAGACTACTTCTGCTGCAAACACTGACTCTTCACTTGGGTTTGCAGATGTTTGTTGGACAACTGGAACACAATGAAAATGCTTGACAACTCTGTCTTCATGCAGTGTCTGTCTCCTTTGTTGCCTTAACTTTGGGTCAGATTCTGCTCAACTCTTCATGGGAGAAATGTTGATCATTTGAAAATTGTTTTGTCAAAAACTATAAGTTTAACTTGACCTAGATTTGCCTAGTCTCCTACTTCCACCACCTTTAATGCTAAAGACACTTACTGACTGCCATGACTGGAAACACCAAACCAAAAAAGAAATGAGAAGAGGTAGCACCTGAGCTCCTGGAAGATCTCCATCTATCTGCAGAAAAGACAAGAACATTTCTCCCTTTTATTAGCCTTCTCCTCTCCCTCACTATTCCTGTCTTATGTCTGTACCCCTAAACTCCCTAGAGTGGAGAATCTGACTAATGAGCATGGGCTCCCACTCCTCCATTCTTTGGCCACTGAATAAAACTTCTTTTTCTCCTTGACATGCATCACACAAACATTGGTTCTTCTATGGGATGAGCTTCAGAGTCTGGATTTAGGATGAATTTAATGAGTAGGAGGTAATTTCTTACTTTGGTTTTAATCTGCTTTTCCTAATAATTAATTATGTAACCATATTATATACTAATGAGAGATATGCATTATGCATATATTCCATAAGTTCTACATCATACATAAGAATTATGAATATTCTCTCAGTCTGTGATTTGCCTAGTCAGTTCCTTAATTGTATCCTTTGAATACTTGATCCTTTCAACCTGTATAAATCAATTTATTTTTTTTAAGTGTAGTGTTTTTTCTGTTCTTATTAGAAATTGTTTACCTAAAGTAAAGTTGTAAAGTTATAGTCCTGTTTTCTTCTGTATTATTTCGAATTCTAGGTTTTGTTTTGTTTTATTGCCCATTATCAAGTCTAAATTTACATGGTAAAACAGGAATCAAAATTAATTATATCTATTTTCCCCCAAAATGACTCTGTGGGTATTTGGAATCATTTTTAAATACTTCCACTCTTTCTCTAAACTCATATTTCTAAAAATAGATATTCTACAGGAATTAGCCTTAGGCTGTCTCTTACTATATTTTCTTCTTACATAATTTTGTGTATTCCCTTGACTTTCGATGAAATGTGTAACCTGATGATACCTAAACTTATATCGGTACTTAAGACCTCTCTTCTGGGTATCCAGATAAATAAAACCAGCTATCTATTTGACAGCTGAAAAATATCTTAAATTTATCATGGTCAAAGACCAAGTCTTAACTTCCCCAATTATAGAACTTTTCCCTCCATAAGAGTTTTCCATGTCTCAATAAATAGATTTATCACTATACTCCCAGAAACCTAGCAGTTATATTCTTAATTGCTTTCTTTCCTTTACTGTCTTCAGTCCATACCAGCACACCTTAAAAATTCTTTCTTGAACATCATCTCAAATCCAACCACTTTCTAAGCTCTGCTATGCTAACACTTCAATCTCTATCTGTAATTATCCCTCACCTAGATGCCACAGCAACCTGTCAGTGATGCTCCCTCTTCCATGATTGCCCCTTTCCCACTCCTTCCTCTTTAAGCAGAATCAGTGTCTATCGTAAAATGTACATTGGCTTATGTAACCTTCTTGCCTAAAATTCTTAAAGGAATTTTACTCAATGCATTAAATAAATATGCGTTGAGCATGTATTGTGTGTCAACCTTACTCAAAGCACCTGGAATGTCATGGTAAATACAGAAAGACATCTTTCCTGAATTAATCAAATTTATAGTCATCCAAATCCTGTCACTCACAACAACATACATGAAAGTAGACATCATTATGTTAAGTGAAATAAACCATGCACAAAAGACAAATACTGCATGATCTCACTCATATATAGAATCCAAGAAAATTGATCTTACAATAGTTAGTAGAATGGTGATTCCCAGAGGTAAGGAAGAGTACGGGAGAGTAGGACTGTGGTCTGATAGCCAAATGGGAAAAACAAGCTCTTGTATTCCAGTGCACATTAGAATGATTATAGATAAGGATTATGCACCACATAGTTCTAAACAACTAGAAGCAGGGAATTTTCATGTTTTTCACCCCCCAAAGGAATCATAAATGTTTAAGGAGATGGATGTGGCTGAACAATACACAATACACACGTACATATAGAAACATCACGTGGTACCCCAGAAATATGTACAATTTTACATGTGGGTTTAAAAAACAAAGTATCACCATTCAGTATCTAGACACACACATACATGCCCACATGCTCAATCACAAAATGTTAATCAGAAGCATGACAAGAACAAGGAGGTGGAAAGTTGATGTATAGCACAGCATGTGGAAGAGTAATGGATGAGCTTGGTGAAAAGGATTCAGTCTTTCTAGCCTGGTTAAGTATCATTTTTCTTTTCTCTAAAATAAAAAACTGATTTGACAAAATTTACTATGATAGCAGGGTGGACTATACCTCAGGAAGTGAACAGAGAAGATGTAGGCAGAGCACTAGAAGGTTTCAGCAAAGGTCCAGAGAAGGTAGGATGTTAGCTCCATCCGGCCTTTGGACCATCTCCTCCATTGCCCCTGCTTACCTGTTCCATCTCAGATTAAATGCTTCCTTTTAAATGACAACATTCCTTGACGCCTAAGAAAATAAATTGTTTCTCACTCATACACATTATTTTGTCATCACCTTGTTTCCTTTTCAATATTTCCACATTTGTAGCTAGCACTTCCTGTTTATTTGATTAGTTCTACCTTCATCACTACAGCATATATAGCAAGAGAACAGGGACCACGTCTTTTTTGCCAGCTTGTAAATCATCAGCACATTCCATAGTGGCCACTTCTTCAATATATTAAAAAAAATCAAATAAAGTAATTGACTTCAATGAGATATTTGCTTTTCCTTTTCTATAAACTTGTGGCATGTTGCCTCAAATATGCTCAACTAAACCCTTCAAGAGCTATCCAGCATGTACATGTTAGTGCTGGATACAGACCTGCAGAACTATGCCCTCCAAGATCATGCTATTATATATCAAAATGGTTTGGAACAATGACTGTGGACTAGGCTTGGATTTGAACTGCTCTAGCTGTTCAGCATTGAAGAAATTACTTAGCATTTCTGGGCTTCAGTTTCTTCATCTAGCAATGGCAGGGTTCTGTAAAATGTAATCATGAAAGGAGATTATGCTTTTTAGCTATCATTCATTCTACTGGGAAAAGAAATTTAAATGAAATTAATAGTATGTTACAAATAGTATGTGTGTGTGTATATATATATATAAAATCAGGAAGGAGAATTACAGTATATTTGAGTGTGCAACAGATGATAAGTTTATTATTAGATAACAAGCTCACTTGCTATTTGATTTTGTTTGATTCAGATTCATCCTACCAATGCTTGATAAGTAACTGAGTTGGAAAGAGCCATGAGATCTCAAGAAAATACCCTACAGTCACAAAACAGCAGTTGCTAAGCATGTGTAAGTGTGCATTGTCACCAGATTTCACATATATTTTCTGTAAAATTTTTCATATATATCTTCTATATGTTTATCACATATAAATTATATATAATCACAGTTAAATCATATATATTTTACTGTATAGCAAACTAACCAAAATCTGAGTAGATTGACATAGCACTAATTAATGCTCACTCATCTTGGGTCACTTGGAGATTGCCTCATTTCAGCTGGGCTTAGCTAAGGCAGCTGTATACTTCAAGCCTCTCTTTCTCCTCCATAACCAACAGGCTAGTGAGTATTTTTTCTCAGTGCACAGAGAGACGTGAATGTATACAAACAAAAGTCCACACAAACTCTTAAGGTCCAAGTTCTGAAATGGCATAGAGTCAATTCCATATCTTTGTATTGATATAAGAGAGTTGTGGAGCTGAACTCAAGGTCAAAGTTGGGCAAATAAAATTTACCCCTTTCATGGGAAGAAAAAGTAAATGACAACAAACTTGGATAAAATCAAGGATTAAAAATAATGTAATTCACCAAATCTTCTGTATGTTCTTCATTTTTTTTTGAATAGGAAGAGGAATATTGAATGCTGATTTGACAAAGAAATATAAAACAATATACACCACTCTATCATATGAGTATCTACAGGGAATTAAAAGTGGACACTTAACTAAAATGGACAAATTGAAGAAATGAAAAACAATGACAACGCAAAGTTTCTCTTTGAAAGTTTAAAATAAATGCTGCTATTTATAGCAACTGTTTAGAGACACAGACAAGAATAAAGAAACGGAACACCTTATGTAATGCAGGAGTAGAGAGCTTTTACTCATTTTACAAAATGTTCTCTTATTGCAGATGGTATTTTTAGTAAAATAATGCCATTTTTTAATTTTCTTACCACAATTTAAACTCTATATCTTATAAGATTTTGGTACAGTTAAGTAATTTATAGTTTGATGGAGCCCTACCAGAACCTTTCCTAACATAACGACTCCTTAAAAATACTTTTATTCTGTGTTCTGTAACTGCCTCAAATTCAGGCTCTTTCTTTCTTAGCTGTGTAAAAAATCTAATCAAGTTGAAGAGCTGAATTGTGTGTTATGTCTTCAATCTTAAAAACAGCCACTTTTCTATCACTTTTATTGGAGAATTACGAGGTTTTATTAATTTTCCAATTTCTTCTTTTCCTTTAAACTTTGCAAGATCTCTGTATACAGTACATAAATATGTGGATTTTTAGTATAAAAATGTACCCATATAAAGTTATTCAAATGTTGTCATTCACCTAAAAGTATATACTTAATGTAATCCATCAAAAGAAAAAATTCTAAGTGATATTTTAATTCTTTGCCGTGCAGAATTAAAGGCAAAACATAAAACATTCACTCTGAAAAATACTTCCTTTTAAAAACATATGTGTTATATTTGTGGAACAAGATGTGATGTTAGTTTGACACACACACACACACACACACACACACACACACAGCCATCACTTCATATATCACTTTTACAGTGAAAACATTTGAAGTCTGCACTCTAAGCCATCTCTGAGTATACAGGAGATTGTTATTAACTCCATTATGCTATAAAATAGATCTCCAGAATTCCTCCTAACTCAAACTTGGTACCCTTTCTCCAACATCTTCCCATCTCCCATGTCACCGCTCAGACTCACTGTCTTCAGTAACCACCACTCCATTCTCTATTTGCATATGTTTTTTGTTTGTTTGTTTGTTTAGATTCAACACATGGTACTTGTCTTTCTATACCTACATCATTTCCCTTAGTGTGATGTCCTCTAGGTTTATACAGGTTTTCATAAATTAATTTATCCTCTTTTATGTCCAAATAGTATTCCATGCTGAATGTATGCCACAATTTCTCAGCTGATGAACTGTTTCATTTCTTGGCTATTGTAATGATGCAATAAACATTGGAGTGTAGATATTTCTGCAACCTAACAATTATGTTTTCTTTTCATATATGCACAATAGTGGGATTGCTGAATCATGTTTTAGTTCTATTTTTAATTTCTAAAGAGTTTCCAGACTGTTTTCAATACCAGCTGTGTTCATTAAACTCCCACCAATGGTGCGCAAGAGTTCCCTTTCCTCCACACTTGCTATCTTTCCTTTTTTTGATAACAGCCATTATAGCATAGTTGAGGGGATATCTGACTGTGGTCCTATGGTTTTAATTTTTATTTCTCTGATGAAGAATAATGTTGAGCATTTTTTCACATATTTCTTTTCATATATCTTCTTTAGAGAAATGTCTATTCAGGTTCTGTGCTAAATTTTGATGACATCATTTCCTTACTTTTGATTTGAGTTCCTTACACAGTTTGGATGTGAACTCCTTATCAGATGGAGAGTTTGCTAACATCATCTCCATTTCCTTAGCTTGTTTCTTCACTCTGCTGTTTCCTTTGCTCTGCAGAACCTTTTACATGTGGTATAATTTCATCTGTCTATTCTTGCTTTTATCCATGCTTTTGGACTCATATCCAAAAATATCTTTGCCAAGACAAGGTCATGGTTGACAACAAATTTTCTGGATTCTTCCACTATTTAATGAAGCCCTTTATTCCAAGGCACTCAGAGACTGCAAAATAACCAAATTCTATGGAAATTTTCATAGGATTATACTCAAAAAGCTACTTTAGGGCTAATTTTTAGTTTACTACTTTTGATTTAATTTCAGAGAAAATTGTGCAAAACAAAGAGGTAACTCAATTTGTCAAGGGAAGACCTAGGATTGTGGGCAAAGATAATCATAGATACAAATATCATCTTTGCACACAAAGACTATGTGGATTATAACAAATCACTTAGCTTATCTGAGTATTAGTTTCCTTACTCATTAAAAGAGAATTATATCACTCTTGGAGTGCAATTGTGAGAATTAAATATGTAAATACATATTAGAAGAACCAGAATATAACAGCTATTCCTTAAGGTAAATAACTAGACATTTTCAGAAATGAGAAATCAGAAATCCCTGACTTTCAGCCTAGTTACCATTCCCCATGTTGTCTATGTTCATACTTGCTTCAATTAATATAAAATTTATTGGTAATAAGTTGCATGTAAAGCTCATAAGCAGCATGTACACACACTAAACAGAATAAGTCCACAGATCAAAGAGAGTGTCCAGCTTCCATAAAAACAAGCCAATTTACCAATGCCAACAATATGGACATCATCCCCAGTGTCTGAAGAATATAAGTGGCCATATTTAGATCTCTCTCTCTCTCTCTACCATGATAAGATATATTAATCGCCATGTATCATCTCAACATATCAGGATTTGATGAAAAGGAATTGAAGTCAGAAAACAAAAATAAATTTAAGGCTTCCTTTCCCTCTCAGTCATTTACCCACCTAGCATTTTCCCAGTTCAAAGTGTTCTGACATCTCATTGATGACTATAATATCCTGTTATATCAAATACCTCTCAAACATGATTCTGTTATGGACCTAAAAATAAAATGTTCCTTAGTGATAACTGAACTTCGATTGAGGACAATTTGAAATAAATGCTCCCAGCTTTCTTTCACTATTTTCTATGCAATAAAGCCATACTCTAAAACTCATTCACAGATAGCTCCTGCTGGTGTTCTTTGGCTTGATATATCTCACTGGACATTAGAAAGTGCTTTTCACAACTGTAACATTGTACAACTACTCTCTATTGAGAAGCTTTATGTATAGTAAGAGTTAGCATTTCTTAAGCACTTGCTCTATACCAAGCCCTCTACCAGGGACTTTATATGTGTTATCTAATTTAATACTCACAAAAAAAGCTCTATTAATCTTTCTCTGGAAGGTAGAGGACATAAGGAGCTAAACCAGGATATGAACTGACCTCCATCAGATGGCAATTTTTGAAATAAAACTTCCAGCTACAAAGTTATTTTATTTTTGTATGTTACAATCTTAAATTGTGATTATGTATCTTGGTCTAGTTTCTGACTTGACTGAAAGGCTCTTAGACTTATGGATGAGGTAATATTTACTGCTAATATTGGTAAACAACCTTACTTACAGTTAAGTCAGTCTCTACTTTTATGTTTTTCTTAGAATTCTTAAAATTATGTGTTCCTGAATTTTATCAAATGCCATTTCAACATTTGTATATTTAATTTTGTACCCCATTGCTGTTCAGTTGATGGTGGTTCAGTAGTTTGCTGTATATATATCCCTTGTTGCTAGTATGGCAGAATAAAAATGAAATGCTGAATAAACTCACTCACATATTTTTGATGACTATCTCCTTAAAAGTTAAGTATTTTCTAAAGGAATTTATAAGTTAATTCACTCTCTAATGAATTAGGAATGTTGTCCTGCTGACAAGGAAAAATTCACTTTATTTCTGGCTCAGCTATAATGAATTATGTGCCATCTGTTAAGGATTAAAAAGAAATGGAAAAGTCGAGGGTGGTAAGTATACTTATATCACATATCTAATCAATAATAATATTCAATCTATTTTAAATGCCTATTAATGTGAAGATTTAACTGTATTTAAACTTAGTATCATACAAAATGAATAAAAACCTTAGCAACATCTCCAGGCAAGTAGTACTCCATATCTCCTCACCAGAGACACTGGGATTTTGTGCAAAGACTCTTACATGATGTTAGGATTATATGAGTCAAATAATAAAAGAGTCAGTTTATTTATTGGGTCTAAAAATCAGTCTAGTTTTTTAATGTCAACCACTAGAATCTTTTCATTGATTGATAGCTTATATTATGTGCATTAATGAATCAGGACCTGCACAATTGTGATTTTTTTTAGAATTCTACACCAATCATTCATGGGCATTTTAAAACTAGATTATATAGTTCAGCCACTATAAACTTAAAATAAATTGTTTAGATTATACTTCCAAAGTTACCTGTGGAACTCAGAAATTTAAATAGTAATAAAAATCACAATTATTTTTCTATCACTGTAGACTGAATACCTAGTTTGAAAAATGCATCCACAGAAACACAGTCCAATGCCTGCTTCTTTCCTGAAGTCTTTTGGAAACACACATACACACAATCATGTCTTCTAAGAACAAAGTTTTCTTTCTTGTTCTTGATACCTACTTGAGACAAGGAAAAGTTCAGAAGAATTCCTCCTTTTCTGAAGATCACTTGAAGTAAAATGTTTAAAAATAGACACTTGTATTGCTAAGCAATATTGTTTCTAAGAACACCCTCAACATCACAACTATCTTCTCTCCAAATTAACAAAAAAATCATTCATTCAGTCATTGACTTATTCAATAATTATTTTTGAGCATCTCTTACATGCCAAGAATTGTTTGAAGAACTAGAGATTCAGTGTGGAATTAAATAGGTTCCAATCCTGGTAGATTTAACGAAAGTTATTTGAATATTTAAGCAGGTTGGGGAAGAGTGAAAGCAAAAAGAGAGAGAGAGATGCTCATATCTAAGATAACAGTTTGTGTGTATAATAGAAGTAACACATTATTGTGAGCCAGGACAAAATGTGGACATCCATGATGCTGTATCACTGGAAACAAAAAGTGAATAAGTAGCTAAAACCACCTTAAAAGGGGAATTGAAGAACAAAACACACATTTAGTTGAGGACTTGAATTCATATTGAGCTTTCATTGCAGGTGCTGTTTAGACTGCTGAATTCTTCAACATGAGGCAATTGACATAAAACTGATACTTGGACTTAGAGTGAATTAAAAGATTGATAATGATCCATTTCAAATCAAGGGCAGAAACACAGAAATCAAACACAGACATTTGCCCATCTACTCTTTCCTACAATTCTGATGTTCTGGATTCAGAGTCAGCAAATTTGCCTTTAAAACAGGGTGACATCTGTCATATTACTTTCCATGAATAGGTCATACATAATTTTTCTATTATAGGTAGATAGTTTCTATGCAAATGTCTTTATCATATTAAAGCTAACCACATGATTTATTTTCTGACTGGAGAAGAGATCATTTGTAAATGGCATTAGGTAACTCAGGAAGAAAATAAGTTGTATAGTGACAGACGTGTCACAACTGGTGAGAAAACAACAAAGAAGTCTATCAAACGACTATTTAGCAGTGTTGCAGAGAATCATTGGGATTTGTTCCTACCATCTGACTTTTAATGACTTTGTATTTATCTTAAAACTCTGCTAATATGGGAAATAGAAAATGAAACACATTATAGATTTGGCTTAATTAAATCACTCCATGTAGACATAACTATTCTTAGTCTGCTGGACTGGTGCCATAGCAGTAATTTAACATGTCCCTTACACCACTTTATGCTCAAAACTTTGGAAAAGATAGGGATCAAGGGAAGATACTTTAACTATGGCAGATCCATTTATGACAGACCCATAGCCAACATTATCCTCAATGGAGAAAAACTGAAAGCATTTCCACTGAATTCAGGAACAAGACAAGGTTGTCCGCTTTCCCCACTCTTGTTCAATATAGTCCTTGAAACCCTTGCCAGAGCTATCAGGCAAGACAAGGAAATCAAAGATATTCGTATAGGAAAAGAGGAAGTTAAGTTATCTCTATTTGCTGATGACATAATTCTATATCTAGAAGACCCAATAACATTGGCCAGAAAACTCCTAGAGCTTATAGGTGATTTCAGCAAAGTAGCCAGCTACAAGATCAACCCAGTAAGTCACTAGCTTCCACAGAAAAATAAATCAGGAAATCTCTCCCATTCACCATCTCCCCCCAAAAAATGAAATACTTGGGCATTAACCTTACAAAGGATATTAAGGACCTCTACAAAGAAAACTATCAAACACTAAAAAAAGAAATTACAGAAGACCTGAGTAGATGGAAAAAAAAAAACATTCCACGCTCATGGTTAGGCAGAATCAATATAATAAAGATGGCCATTTTACACAAACCCCTTTACAGATTCAGTGAAATCCCCATCAAGATACCTATTGCATTCTTCACAAATATAGAAAAAGCAATTCTCAATTTCATATGGAATAACAGGAGACCCAGACTAGCCAAAACATTACTCTACAGGAAGGAAAAAGTAGGGGGTATCTCAATCCCTGACCTGAAATTATATTGCAGAGCCATAGTAGCAAAAACAGCATGGTATTGGTATCAAAACCGAACTGAAGATCAGTGGAACAGAATAGAAGATCCTGAGACAAACCCCCATATCCTTAACTATTTGATATTTGATAAAGGGGGCAAAAGCATAGTATTTGGAGGAGAGATAGCGTGTTCAACAAATGGTGTTGACAAATTGGACAGCCATGTGTAGACAACTGAAGCTGGATCCTTATCCTTCACCCTACACAAAAATTAAAGCAAAATGGGTCAAAGACCTGGATATTAAGCCAACAACTTTAAACTTACTAGAAAAAGAAGTAGGGTCAACAC
>PVKS010014160.1:0-49003 GCA_004027875.1 Aplodontia rufa | reverse complement strand
AAAAATTAAAAAGGGATAGGGGATGTAGCATCATGGTACATACAGTACCTTGGGTTTACTCTAGAACCACCAAAGTGGGGGGGGGGGGGGGGAGGGGCCTAGTGAAAAGTTAGGTCACGTTGGGTCCTGCTCCTCCTCCACCTCTCTTTCTTCCTAGCTTAAACCACTACACGTTATACCAAAAGGTACTCCCTCAATTCAGGCCCAAAGCAGAATGGCAAACCAATCACAAATTGTGCCTCCACTTGGGCATCAACCTTATAAAGGATGTTAAGGACCTCTTCAAAGAAAACTATCAAACACTAAAAAAAGAAATTACAGAAGACCTGAGCAGATGGAAAAACATTCCATGCTCATGGTTAGACAGAATCATGGAAAAACATTCCATGCTCATGGTTAGGCAGAATCAATGTAATAAAGATGGCCCTTCTACCCAAAGCCCTATACAGATTCAATGCAATCCCCATCAAGATACCTATGGCATTCTTCAGAGATATAGAAAAAGCAATTCTCAAGTTCATATGGAATAACAGGAGACACAGACTAGCCAAAACATTACTCTATAGAAAGGAAGAAATAGGGGGTATCTCAATCCCTGACCTGAAATTATATTACAGAGCTGTAGTAGCAAAAACAGCATGGTATTGGTATCAAAACAGAACCAAAGACCAGTGGAACTGAATAGAAGATCCTGAGACAAACCCCCATATCCTTAACTGTTTGATATTTGATAAAGGGGGCAAAAGTATAGTGTGGAAGAAAGATAGCCTGTTCAACAAATGGTGTTGGACAAACTGGACAGCCATTTGCAGACAACTGAAGCTGGATCCTTATCTTTCACCCTGCACAAAAATTAAATCAAAATGGATCAAAGACCTGGATATTAAGCCTACAACTTTAAATTTACTAGAAAAAGAAGTAGGGTCAACACTACAGCTTATAGGAGTCGGCAGCTACTTCCTCAACAAAACTCCTATGGCTCATGCTTTAAAATTAAGAATAAATGAATGGGATGCAATTAAACTAAAAAGTTTCTGCACAGCTAAAGATCTAGTCAAGAGCATCAAGACAGAACCTACAGAATGGGAGAAAACTTTTGCCTGCTACACCTCGGACAGAGGGCTAATATCCATAATTTACAGGGAACTAAAGAAACTAAAGTCCAAACTCACAAATAATCCAAACGATAAATGGGCTAAAGAACTTAAAAGGAACTTCTTTCCAGTGGAAGTCCAGAAAGCCCAAAAATATATGAAAAAAATGCTCTTCATCATTACCTATAAGAGAAATGCAAATCAAAACTTCCAGGAGATACCACCTCACTCCTGTTAGAGTGGCAAAAATGAAGAATACAAACAACGACAGATGCTGGAGAGGCTGTGGGAAAAGAGGAACACTGTTACACTGTTGGTGGGACTGCAAACTGGTTCTGCCACTATGGAAAGCAGTGTGAAGAATTCTCAAAAAATTAAGGAAGGAACAACCTTATGACCTAGCTATCCCACTCCTGGGTATTTTCCCAAAAGAGTTCGAATCAGTGTATTATAGCGATGTGGCTTCCTCAATGTTTATAGCAGCTCAATTTACTATAGCTAGACTATGGAACCAACCCAGATGCCCCTCACTCAACAAGTGGATACAGAAACTTTGGTACATATATACAATGGAATACTACTCAGCCATTAGAGAAGACAATATTATGGCTTTTGATATCAAATGGATGGAGATGGAAAGAATTATGCTTAGTGAAGTATCCCAATCTCAGAGACTCAAGGGCCGAATGGTTTCTCTCATCTGTGGATGCTAGAATTTATGGGGAAGCAGTAGGGCAGATGGCTAACCTAACAATAACTTCAAATTGTATGATTCTCAGCGAAATAAGGGGGATGGCTCCCTAGGATACTTGGAAACGTAGGGAGGGGGATGGGGAGGGGGGAGGGTATATGAAGAACTCATAGGATTCTGGAATTTGGGAAGATGGGGGAACCATCCCAGAAGCCGATGTCATTCCTCCACAAGATACCCATTTAACTCATTAGTTCTTCTGGGGGAAACTGCAACAGGTGAAACCTAAGGTGGTCATCCATGTTTTGGCATTACCCCTGGATAACAAAGTATATATACGTTTATTACTGTTGGTTTGATAATGTTTCCCCCTCAATTGTATCTCTATATACTTCTAATGAAAAAAAGAAACAAAAAAAAAAAAAGAAAAAAAACAAATTGCTCTAGCAACATTTGTGGAATAGGCTATTACTTTTATGTCCAAAAAAAAAAAGGTCAACCACACATATGTGGATTTACGTTTGAGATTTGTTATTCTGGTCCATCAATCTATATGTCAGTTCCCCTGTCAATGCCACACAGTCTTAATTAAGCTAGCTGTATAATAAGATTCAAAACCAGGTCGAGTGCTTTCTCCCATTTTATTCTTCTCTTTCATCACTGTCTTAGCTGTTCTTCCTATTTTGCCATGTAAATTTTATAATAAGCTGTTCTGTACTTAGATATGATTTTGCTGGATTTTGATTGGAATTGTATTAAACATATATCATTTGGGGAAAAGAAAAAAAAAACTGTGCCTCCAAAACTGTGGACCAAAGTAAATCCTCCTTTTAAGTTCCATTTTGTTACAGTGATGCAAAGCTAACGCAGCATCCAATTCAAGCTTAAAGGCCTCCAATGAGGATAAACCCAAAGCGTTCCTTATAGGCACATTATAATCAAACTGACAAAGAAAAAGAGAAAATCCCAAAAGCTACAAAAAGAAAGCAACTTGTTCTCATAAAATTATCAGTAATCCAAAGGCAATGGGATAAAGTGCTGAGAGAAAAAACAGCCAACCAAGAATAGAGCAAAACTCTCCTATAAAGATCAAAGAGAAATAAAATACACCCTAAGATAAATGAAAGCTGGGAGAGATGACCACCATCAACCCTGCCTAACCAGCAATTCTAAAGATGCTCTGCGGGGTTGAAGCCAAAGGTGCTAGGGTGCAACCCAAAGCCCAGGACAGCATGAAGATCAGTGTAAAGGTAAACACACAGACACACACAGGTCACTACAATACAGTAATGGAAGCACATAAGCCACTGTGGCCTGGTGTTTGTTGTTTTCTTTCTGGTACTGGGGACTGAACCTAGAGCTTTGTGCATGCTAAGCACATGCCCTACCATTGAGCTACACCCAGATCATGAAAGCAGGATTCTCACACACAATTTAAAAGACAAAAGCAGATGAAATAAAAACAACCATAAAACTATTTTAATAGACACAGTAAGTTGTAAACTGTGAAACCAATAACAAAATGGAGGTGAAGAGATATATAAGGTTTAAGTTTTTATATGCTATTGAAGTTGTTATAAGCTCAAAAATAGATTTTATAAGCTATATCACCTAGGCCCCGTATCAACCACAAAGAAAATATCTTTAGAAGATGCACAAAAGAAAATGAGAAAAAAAATTATCACATCACTTAAAAATCAACAACAGCTGGGAATTTAGTTCTGTGGCATACAGCTTGCCTGGCATGCAGAAGGCCCTGGGTTCAGTCTCTAGCTCCACAGGAAAAAAAAAAAGTCAATGAAACACATAGGAAGACAGCAAGAGAACCAAAATAGCTACTAAGAAAATGATTAACAAAACTGCAATAGAAAGTTCTTCCCTCTTGGTGATTTTGTAAATGTTAAATGGATTAAAACCCTCAAACAAAACACAGAGAGTAGCTGAATGAATTTAAAAAACAAGATGCAACTACCTGCTATCCACAAGAGACTCACCTTAAAACCACGCATACATTGAAACAAGGATGGAAAAATGTATTCCATGAAAATGGTAACCAGAAAAGAGCAAAAGTGGCCATACTTACATCAAGCAAAACAGACTTTCAAACAAAGGTTTGATGGGACAAAACCATTACATAATAATGCACCCATCACAAATTCACGCACATACGCACTTAACATCAGAGTACCGCAATGTACGAAGCAAATACGGACAGAACTGAAGGGGAAAATATTCAGTAACCCAGCAACAGTAAAGGTTTGAATATCCCACTTTCAATAATGGACAGAGACCTGGCACAGCGACACACAGCTACAATCCCAGGACTCAGAAGGCTAAGGTAGGAGAATCTCAAGTTCAAGGCCAGACTGGGCAACTTAGTGACCTGGTCTAAAAATAAAAAGCAATGGGGATATAGCTCACTGGTGAAGCACCTGTGTTCAATCCTAAGTACCAAAAAGAAGAACGAGGAAAAAAAAAGTCCAACAAGACGAGATGAATAAGAACAATAGAATCTGAACAAGACTGCAGACCAACTGGAACTATGCCTCAGAATTCCCACTACCAGGTATTTACTTAAGAAAAAGGAATACAAACCAGGTGCAGTGGACACGCCCGAATCTCAGGAACTCAGGAGGCTATAAAGCAGGAAGGTCTCATGTTCAAAGCTAGCCTCAGCAACCTAGCAAGACCCTGTCTCAAAACAAAAAGGCCTAGGGATGTGGCTCAGTGGTTAAGCACTGCTAGGTTCAATCCCCCGTACCAAAGGAAAAAAAGGGCAAGAAAGAAAGGAATACAGATATCCACAAACAAGACGTATAAAGCAAGTGTTTACAACAGCATGATTTAAAGCATCCTCCAAATAGGAAAATCAACTGTGATGTACTCACCTGCCATTCAGCAATAAAAAGGAGTGAAGTACTGATACACAATGTGAAGAGAAAGCCACATGCGAAAGATCACTATTACATTTAAACGAAATGTAATGTCTCAAAAAGTGACATTACTCAGCAGTAAAAAGAAATAAATTATCAATATACACAATATAGATGAATCTTGAAAGTATAATGCTTAATAAATAAAAGCCTTTTAAAAAGACACACTGTATGATATTCATATGAATATTAATCTACACGGGAAAAAATTCAAACTCAGAAGGGCTTGTAAGCAGGAACTGAGGAAGGTTGAGGGGCTCGCTGGGATGGTGATGATCTATATTTTGATAGGTAGGTACATTTGACAAAGCACAGCAAATGTATGCTTACACTTTGCACATTTCATTATGCATCAAGTTTACCTCAAAAAAATTTTTTTACTTTTGCTTTCAAAAAAAATCTATAAAGGGTGGCTGGAGCAGAGCCTCAACAGTTATGGTGCTGGCTGGCATGCACGAGCACACGGTTTCAAGCCCCAGCACCACGTACACAACAAAGTGTTGCAGCAAGAAAGTCACATGAAAAAAAAAGCTAAACAAAATTGATTCTCTCTTTCACTGTCCCTTTCGTCTTAAAAAAAAAATCGATAAAGGAACTGAGTTCTGTGATAAATAATGCTAAGTATTTAAAAGGAAAGCATACTGATTTCTGAAACAGGAGATGATCCAAAATGAGGGTGACTTAATGGACAGAAGGTGATAAAGAAAGCAAAATGTCAATGGTGACATGCAGGTGGCAGACATGGGGGGTTCACCCTAACATCACTTCAGCTTTGCTATATGCTTGGAAGCTTCATAACAGAATCTTAGAAAAATCCATGGGCTAGAAGCAGTGATCATACAAAATAATTCACAGCCCTAAACAGAAACTAAACACAAATACAAATAAAGTCTCAACTCAAAAAATTAGAAAAAATGACACACAAAACTGAAGAACAAACACGAAATGATGAGAATGTAAGAATTAGTAAGTAGTAAAACAGAAGACGTGATCAACCACCAAACCAATTTCTTTAAAAAACTAAGAAATGAGACAATTTCTGGTTAACCTAAATAGGAAAGCATACATACATAAAATAATAAATGACAAGGAAAATAATAAGTGAAACAGAGGAAAAGTAAATTCGCAATTTATTTCTAGGCAAATAAATTACAAAAACCATATAAAAAGGATAATATACAGAAAAAAATAACAAAATCAATTCTGTAAGAAACAGAAGGTTCAGACTGACAAATTTCTGTTGAAGAACTAAAAGTTACCAATGATTGCTCAACAAGAACCACCACACAGTTTCCTAAGTCTACCAAAACAGAGACCAGATAGTCCCAACAGTCTACAAATTACTCAGGAACGTTAAAAATGAAGGAAGCCAGGCACAGTGGTGCACACCTATAATCCCAGTGGCTCAGGAGGCAGAAGCAGGAGGATCCCAAGTTCAAAAACAACCTCAGCAACTTAGAAAGGCCCTAAGCAACTTAGCAAGAACCTGTCTCAAAATAAAAAATAAAAAAGGCTGGGGATGCAGCTCAGTGGTTCAGTACCCATGGGTTCAATCCCCAGTACCAAAAAATAAAATAAAACAAAATAAATAAAAACAAAGGAAAGCTTCCCGATTCTCTTTATGAACCAAGGATAATACTGATACCTAAATCTGATAAAAAGGAGTATAAAAAAGGAAATTGGCAGACCAATATCACATATGAATAGTGATGTAAAAATATTAAATTTAAAAATTAGTGAATGGTTCAGTCCTCAGTCCTGGAAAAAAAAATATATTAAAAAAATATTAAAAATTAGTGAATGGAATCCCATACCACTCGTTACTGTTTAGATATGAGGTGTCCCTCAAAAGCTGATGTGTTAGACAATGCTAAATTTAGAGGTGAGAAATGACTGGGTTATGAGAGCCTTAACCTAATCTGTGGGTTGATCCCCTGATAGAAATTAACTGGGTGATAACTGTGGGCAACCAAGGTATGACTAGAGGATGTAGATCACCAAGGATATGCCTTTGAGGTTTATGTTCTGTCCCTGGTGAACAAAGTGTTCTCTTGGGTCTCTGATTGCCATGTCCTGAGCTACTTTCCTCCTCCAAATCCTTCTGACTCGGTGTACTGCCTTACCTCAGACCCAAAGCAACAGGATCACCATCAACTAAAACCTGTGAAACCATGAGCCCCAAGAAAATTCCTTCTCTACGTTGCTCTTGTCAGGTCAGATCTTTTGGTCAGAGCAGCAAAAAAGTTACGGCTGGAGCGGTGGCCTGGTGGTTACCTGCCGGGCAAGTGCAAGTACACGGGTTCACGTACACAACTGTCAGAGCAAAGAAGTACACGGGTTCACGTACACAACTAAGTGTCAAAGCAAAGAAGGCCAAGTGAAAAACTCAATAAAAATTGATATTCATTCTCTCTCTCTCTCTCTCTCACTCACTGTCCCTCTCTCTTTTAAAGAAAAAAAAAAAGTAAGCAATACAGGGTACTAGAGTGGTGGCTCAGTGGTTAAGGCGCTTGCCTGGCATGCACCAAGGATCTGGGTTAGAACCCCAGCACCACATACACAACGAAAGCCACAAGAAAAACTAAATAAAATTGATTTTCTCTTTCTCTCTCACTGTCCCTCTCTCTCCTCTCTTTAAAAAAAAAAGCAATACACCAAGATCAACTGAGATTTATCATACAAATGGCATATTATTTCCTTAACCCATTAGGTCCAACTTTTTTAATTCTGTACATATTTCAATGAAATTGACACAGGTGCATTAAATTAGTTTGGAAATCATAATCTAGAGACTATATAATTTATTATCACTAATAATAACATTAAGATTAGTATTATCACTCTTCATTCACCTATTAGTTTTCTCAAAAGAATAGAACTCTAAAAACATAAATAGTGCCGGGCACAATGGTACATGCCTGTGATCCCAGTGACTTAGGAGGTTGAGGCAGGAGGATTTTAAGTTCAAAGCCAGCCTCAGCAACTTAGCAAGACCTTGTCTCTAAAATAAAAAGGGTTGGGGATATAGCTCAGTGGTACTGCACCCAGGCACATTCTAGGTTCAATCCCTGATACAAAAAAAAAAAAACCTAAATGTACATTTCAAAGTTACTATAAGTGGTATATTTGTTACTCAATTTAAGTTTTTTAGGTGTTCCACATATGCAACAAGGGAACACAATGGATTTAACAGATCTAAGAAGAAAGAAAGAAATATCACCCTATCCACAGATAATGGAAAAAGCCTTTGACAAAGTTCAATATCCATTCCTGGGGACTCGGAAGGCACCAGAACACACACACAGTTCAACCCTAGACTCAGTGCATCTCCTAGTGGGAACCCTGCAGGCATTTTCAAAAAGATCAGGCACAAGAAAAGGATGTATAACATTTCCGGTGCCACCCAACCCTGTTCTGGGATACACACCCTAACTCTTTCCAAAAGAAGAAACTAAGCATAATGAAAAAAACAGGTGAGGACTGGGGTATAGAACTTTATATCCTGAGGGTAAAGAATAAAACAGCTATAAAAACTATTTAAAGTTGGGGTAGCCGTTCAGTGGTAAAGTGGTCTCCATCCACAACACTGCCAAAAAAAGGTCTAATTTCTAAGTGCGTTTTTCACAGTGATATTTGTTAGCAATTGTGAAAATTGCCATCTGTTTATTCTACAATTACAAAAATGAGTACACATACTGTGGAGCAGGACAGGCTTTTCATTACTGAAGAAGTTATATGATACAGATCACAATTCGAATATTCCAAGAACATAAAAAGTCATGTTAAATAGCACAATGAGGACTGGAGTGGTGGCTCAGCAATTCCAGTGCTTGACTATGTGAGGTCCTGGGTTCAAACCCCAGCACCACACACACAACTAAGTGTCAGAGAAGCAAAAACCAAATGAAAAATTAAATAAAATTGATTCTTTCTCTCTTCCTCTCTTTTAAAAAAAAAAAAAATACTGGGCTTAAGCAGTGGCTCAGCGGTTACGGCACTAACCTGGCATGCGTGAGTACGCAAGTTCAAATCCCAGCACCACGTACACAACAAAGTCTTGGAGCAATGAGAGCCACATGAAAAACTAAATAAAAAATTGTTTCTCTCTCTCTCACTGTCCCTCTCCTAAAAAAAAAAAAAAAAAAAAAAAAAAAAAGCACAATTGCCCAATAACTTCCTAACTCACACTTGGAAACCAGTAAACTCAAGCTCTCCACACTTCCCACCTCTGCAACTCCCTAGGTACAATTCATCTTAATTATTTTCAACACATGTAACACCAAAGTTTTCTGAAAGTATTTAACTTGTTCATCTGAAATCATTCTTTTCTATTAAAAGACACAGAGATCATAATACACTTTTAATATTTAAAATCATATACTGTGTTCCTCTGAAAATCTCACTTCTCACTTTCATTTTCTATATCTAAATCAAAGCATGGATTAAACTGCTTGAGGAATGAGCACATTAATTTTCTTATTAAACCAAGGTTAACCCTGAAACTCACTTAGTTCAAGCACTTTGAAGAATAAATTTCTAAAATACATTTTCCAAAATAATACATTAGGGTATGAACAATATTTCTCAAAATATAAGATTGTTCAGTGTGTCTAGATTATTTAGATTTTACAGTCAAATGCGGACCACAATATCAATGCAGGAAGTTGAGAAACAGCGGCTTTGAATATACTTTCCTCATATACAGAATGAAGACAATCCAAGCCACGAAAGGTAGGCACGCCTTTAATCCCAGCAACTCAGGAGGCTGAGGCAGGAGGCTCAGAAGTTCAAAGCCAGACTCAGCAACTTAGTGAGGCCCTAAGTGACTTAGCAAGACCCTGTCTCAAAATAAAAAATGAAAATATAAATGGCTGGGGATATGGCTCAGTGATTAAGCACACCTGGGTTCAATCCCTGGTACCAAAAAAAAAAAAAACAAAGAATGAAGACAATCCATCAGTTACCAAGCTCAGCTGTAGGTGAGCTGGATGATCTACTGTGGACTTAGCCTCCTCCTTATACTGCCGAAGAAAAGAAAGTGAGCACATCTAGATTCCACAATCGTGGCTGCAGGTAGGTGCCTGGGCAGGAAGGCTACCAGGTGAGCAAGCAGCCTCTTGACTGTACCAAAAAGGAGAGAGCTATGATTTCCACTGTCTGCTGAAAAAACAACAAATGTCCACAATTCAGGCTGCAAATAGCCAGTGCGCATCCCTAATGTCAGCCCTGAGCCCTCTCACAGGTCGTAAGCCTTTCCCACTGGGAAAACCCTTACTCTGGGAATTCAGTGGCTTTTTCCTAACCAAACTGATTCCACTGATACAGCATATTTGAAAGTACTCTATAAATTGAAAAAGACCGTAAGAAGCATAATATTATTTCTGTTCCCACTAACAGGAAATGTTGATTGAAGCTGCTTTCTGGTAATCAGTCTCTCATCTAGACAAATCAGTACCTCCAAAATAAACTCTTCCTTCTACAAATCGATAAAATAAAACTTTTCTATGTGAAAAAATCAGTTTTCTAACTTCATTTCCTCAATTAATCATTCACTCAATCAATGCATTTTTACTCAGCAAAGCATTACAAGACAGTCCCCTACAAGAGTTTCTAAAATGAAAATTAAAAAAACATAATACTCATATTATTGTTACAAATCAAAAAATGCATGTTAGAGTGGGTCAGAAAAGGGTGAGTTCAGGTTGACTTGGGATAAAAAGTAAAAATTTAAAAAAAAGGATTTAAGGAAGAGAGAATTAAAGGTTATATAGAACTGAACATTAAAGAGCAGGAAGAATTCTCAAAGTAGAGATGACACAAAAAAATTGGAATAAAGAGCACACTCAAAGCAACAAAGTCTGCAACTCTAGAAAGCAAAACTACATAAAACAGAGTAGCTTATGATGGTGGAGGGTGGTGGTGAAGGCCAAAAAACAAAAGGCCAGTAAAGCTAACCATCTGGACTTTACTGCTATTATTCAATTTCAGAGTCATAGAATTTTAACATTTCATGCCTTGAAAACAAAATCAAGCTGCTAACATACATCCCCAATTAGAGCCTAAAGTACATAGAACTAAGCAGAAAAATAAAACCAATCTTTCTTTTATGGGGGGCAGAGGGTGGTATCTGTACCAGGGATTGAGCCCCAGGCAGGCATGCTAGGCAGGCACTCTACCACTGAAACCAAGCCTTTCAAAAAATACTGCTTTTATCCCTTTTACATCCCAACATTCCTCAAAGTCCTCAATGACTTCTAACCCATTTTAATCAAGTCACTCAAAGCCACAGTCCCTACCCTACTACACCATATTTTCCACCACAGTCCACAATATACAACTGTACAAATACACTGTTCCCGATGCTGGCCACTGAGCAAGGCTACCAAATGCAAAAGGAGATACTCATGCACTAGTCTGCCCGGATTGCCATAATGAAATGACATACATTGGGTAACGTGCACAAAAGAAATTTATTTTCTCGGTTTTGCAGAACAGAGATCCAAGATCAAGATGCCAGCCTGTCTGGTTCCCTGTGAGAGCTCTCTTCTGTCTTGTAAACAGCAGCCTTTTCTCCATGTCCTCACATGGTCCCCTCTGAGCACACAGAACTCTCTCTTCCTCTTCTTACAGGGCTACCAATCCTATCACATTAAGGTCCCAACTTTACAACCTCAAGCAAATTACTTACCTCCACAAAAGCCATGTCTCCAAATATAGACACAATAGAAGACAGAGTTTCATTGAGTGATTTCTGGAGGACAAAAATATTCAGTTCAAAACATACCATGTTATTTCTGAGGCTATACTCAATGAGCTTCTGCAGCTTCTGCTCTTATGCTTTTGAATGCTTCCACTATGATACAAAGAAGCCTAATGTAGCCTACCAGACACTGAGAGGCCACATGCATCCCAGCCAACATCCAGAACCAGATGTATACTAGAGTTACATCAGACCACCCAGCTCCAATCAAACCATCAGATGAGAACAACTGCAAGAGCAACTCCCTGGGAGACAAGCAGAACTGCCACCCGAGGTCAGTCAAAATTGTACAATACCCTGAAAATACATGTAATATGTATGTCTTTTCTGTCAAACTTGAAAGATTGTGATATATAATCTACTACCTCCATTTTAGATCCCCCTCCCCCTTTGAAGATAGTAACTCCATCACCTGTGTACACCCACCTGTGTCCACCCACTTCTTTCCAAGGACCCCTTCTGGTACCCAGCCATCTTCTTCTGGGGAACTTGGGATCCCTACTACCCTCGCCACGTGTGCGGTGATCCCCACCCCCATTCTCTCCCAGTTGCCGCCTACTTCCTCTTGCACCTGCCTCCACTTAATTACAGCCAATCGAGCAGACAGTGCACCTGAGCTCCTCCAGTTAGGGCAAATGGCAGTACTGCATCAGGTGGACATTAAAAACCCCTCACTCCCATGTGAGTAAAAGTAAAATTTCTGCCTTGCTCACCCACACCCGACCACATGTTTGATTTCATTTATAACGTAAACAAGAGTTGAAGTCACTGACTTTGGGAATGGCAATAAGTGCCAATGAGACATACCTTCTTGTTCTGCTTTTGGACCTAGATCTCTGAATTCTATAGGATTTCCCTCGACCCCTTGAACGACTTCTACTTCGTTTTCTTCTAGAGCCATAAGAAGAGCTACTGCTTGACCGATGTCTGCGTCTGAAATAAAATACAGTCAAATGTCATTCCTGTAAAAAGTCTCCGCTGGGCTGGAGCAGTGGCTCAGGGATTACAGCGCGTGCCTAGCATGTGTGAGGATGCGAGTTTGAACCCTAGCACCACGTACAAAACAAAGTCTCAGAGCAACCAATGCCACAGGAAAAACTAAATAAAAGTTATTCTCTCTCTCTCTCTCTCTCTCACTGTCCCTCTCTAAAAAAAAAAGTCTTTGTTATACGAATTGGGAGAAATCTCAATTCTAAAGAAATACTTCATCTGTACTGTCTCAGTCTCTCCTGGAAGCAAACAAAATTAAAATGCTACTTCTCTTGAACAGTCAGATGACTAGTTCATGAAGGTTCATAAGCTACTAACAAAAGCACTGTGGGCTATAAGTAACACACTGCCTTTGCAGATGTCATCAGACAACAAGGTACAAGGACTACACCAGTCTAATCCTACTTGCCTCTAAAGAATACACCAAGGATGAGAAAACCAGACACAAAATTAGATCTTATTTTTAAAAACTCTTGAGTTGGGCCTTCACCCTCATGAATGTGTAAACACTAAAATAAAAATATTTTACCTAACGATATTAAAAATAAACAAACATGAACACTACAGAATGTCACCCTTGCTAGGCACAGTGGTACATGCCTGTAATCCCAGTTCAGGAGACTGAGGCAGGAGGATCACAAGTTCAAGGTCAGCCTGGCAACTGAGCAAGACTATCCCAAAATTAAAAAATGAGGACTGGGAATATAGCTCGGTAAAGCCACCTTGAGTTCAATTTCCCCACACAAAAAAATAAAAGGTTACCTTCCTTACTATGTAAATAAAAACGATGAAAATCACCTTCTATCATAGGAATGTGAGCGAAGCTGAAGGTCTCTAGACCAGGATCGGGACTTTGACCTTGACTTCCTTCCTCCTTTCTTCCGGCTGTACGTTCTACTATCTGAAGAACTGCTTGAAGAGGACCGTCTGCGGTGCTTCTTTTTTCTCTTGCCTCTGCTTTCCTCTTCAGTATCTGATGACCGGCGTCCCATTTCTATAAGCTTAAATTCAAAGAAAATTATGTCTAATACAGGGGCACAAGGAGCAAAATTCAACATACAAATTTTTATGAAACTTTTTAAAAATAATACAGCATTTTTAAACATGGTCTATGCTGCCCAGGCCGGCCTTAAACTCCTGGGCTCAAGCAATCCTTCTATGTCAGCCTCCTGTGTAGCTAAGACTACATGCTTGTGTCACCACTACTTTGTAAAAAAATTTAAAGGCATATTTGAAAAGAAAATTTAAAATGTGCCTGATTTCTTAACAGGACACAAAAAATAGCTATAATATAATCTAGGATATCAATGAACTCCTTCCACAACTTTGAAAGAATTTAAATTTGCCACTAGATTGTCTCAGCAGTATGTACCCATAATCATAATGACTGGGGAGACTGAGGCAGGAGGATCACAAGTTCAAAGCCAGCCTCAGCAACTTAGCAAGACCCTGTCTCAAAATAAAAAATGACAAGAACTGGAGATACAGCTCAGTGGTAAAGCATCCCTAGTTCAATCTCCAGTACCAAAGAAGAAGTAAACTTGCCCCCAATTCTTTCAAATGTGTCTCAAAAGAGTCAATCCTCAGGACAGTACATTACATCAATTTTGTGATAATTTAAGTTGCATGCATCATTAAATACAACATTGTCCGGTAACTGACCATCTATACCTTACTTTTTACCCTCCTGAAGTCGAGATACTTTACTACCTTAGCGCTGCATTTTCCTGAGAATTCTAAATTTTTAAATGGATGCAACCTCATCAGTCACCCACACTGGACTGTAGTCACTCTGCTTGTAAAATCAGAAATGTGGGCTGATGTGCCAGAGCTGTTGCAGTTACTGTGGAGTCAGTCAACAAATAGCCGGTACCTGCTTAGAGCACAGGTGTAATCCTTCACAAAGTAGCAATTTATACAAAGCCTTTAAAATGCTAGCTCAATTATACTTTTGGAAATATATATCTGAAAGATATTTAAGAGAAAGATATATTCATGAAGATTTTCATTACTGCTTTATTGTATCTTTGGAAACTAACAAAAAAGTACATATGAATAAGAATAAAAGTTGATACTTAAGTGATGAAATATGATTTTTTTCAAAACTTTTTAAAAAATCTATATGTAGGTATTTGGGGCTGGAGCGGTGGCTCAATGGTTATGGCACTTGCCTGGCATGCACAAGTACTCGAGTTCAAACCCCAGCACCATGTACACAACAAAGTCTCAGAGCAACGAAAGCTATGTGAAAAACTAAATAAAATTGTTTCTCTCTTTCTCTCACTGTTCCTCTCTCTTTAAAAAAAAAAAAAAATGTCCTTGGTGGAGACTGGAGCGGTAGCTGAGCGGTTACTGTGCTTGCCTGGCATGCATGAGCATGCAGGTTCAAACCTCAGCACCATACATACAGCAAAGTGTCCAAGCAACAAAAGCCACATGAAAAACTAAATAAAATTGATTCTTTCTCTCTCACTGGCTCTCTCTCTTTAAAAAAAAAAAAAAAAAAAAAAGTCCTTGGTGAAGGAGTAAAAATCATTAATTTTATTACATTTCAATCCTTGAGCATAAATCTTTTTCATATTCTGTGTGATGCAAAGGGAAATACATTCAATTTCTGTCGTACACTGAAGAATGATATGCCTCTGCATTGCAAGCTCAACTATTTTTTTAAAAGAGACAACAAATCCCATCATTATGTACAACTATAACGCATCAATAAAAAAATTTAAAAAAGAGAGAAGGGATAGTGAGAAAGAAAGAAAAAATCTATTAATTTAGTTTTTCATGTGGCTTTCATTGCTTTGACACTTCGTTGTGTAGGTGGTGCTGGGGTTCAAACTCACATCCTTGTGTATGCCAGGCAAGCACTGTAACCACTGAGCCACCACTCCAACTAGCTGCTTTTATTATGAAAAAACATTTTGTTAAAGAACTAACAAATCATGACTATTCATATCCTGGAGTATTCAAATCCTGGAGTATCAAAATGAATGAAAATAGCCTTAACTTCAAGGAAAACTAACAGTATTTGTTGCCAATGATGAAATTCAAGCTCCCAAACAAAATTTTGCATTTTGGATAACTTGCATCTACCTCCAGGAGCATGAAGGCTTCCCAGGTTAGATTTTTTCTTACAGAATTTGCAGTGATACTAACATGATATACAATAAAGCATGTCAACATTTGAAAGATATATCTAACTCAGTAAATCAGTATTTTCTAATTGCCCAGTGCATGTCACAAAAACACACACAGATAATTCACAGTGCAAGATAGACCATAAATGTATAAATTATAAATGTTAATGTACTGGAGTAAGAAAAGTTCATTGATACTGCTTCAAATACTACATTATAACCAACCATGGTTGAGTTTTGTGGTAGTATCAAAGAAAACAATTATATGAAAAGGCTATAAAAACACGTATCTCTTCTGACAACATATCTGTGTGATGCTAGATTTTCTTCATAAACTTCAATCAAAGCAATTTATCTCAATAAATTGAATGCAGAAGCAGATATGATAATCCAGGTGTGTTCCATGAAGCTAGATTCTATGAAGCTTCTATGAAACTAGAGATATACAGCAATAGAAAATAATACCATTTTTCTTACTATGCTTTCCTTTGGAAAATATGGTTACTTTTCAAATCAAATGTTATTTGTGTTAGCATGTAATGGGTTTATTAAGTGAATTCATAAACATTTCAAAATTGGTTTTAATTACTAATAAAGTATATCTCTTCAGATATTACCAAGTAAATAAAACTTCCTGGGATTCTCAACAATTTTTAAGAGTGTAAAGGGATACCACTGTTTTAAATTCCCTATAGTTATCCCATTCACCATTCCTGTCATGCTTATTAAGTCCTTGCATAAGACAGAAAGAGGTAGAAAAAAGGTAGAGAAAAACATCCAGCTATATATTGCTGATGACAAAAAAAAAGGTAAAGAGATTTATCTGTTCTAATTACAAAGGATGTAGTTCATCCCTAACAGAGACACGGTGACTACCTTTAACCCAGGAAAGTTAACGAAAAGATACAAAGATGCTTCCTTGGAGGAACAAGGTACACACTAGATGAAATCCCACTGCCACAAAACTACAAGTACTTATACAAATGACTCATTTATATTTCAGAAAAATTACACTTCAGTATAATGAAGCTCAATAATGGAAAGTAAATGGGGGCTAGAGAGGTGGCTTGGAGGTTACAGCACTTGCCTGGCATGTGCAAGGACACAGGTTCAAACCCCAGCACCCACGTACACAACTAGGTGTCAGAGCAACAAAAACCATGTGAAAAACTCAATAAAAATTGATTCTCTCTCTCTCTCACTGTCCTCTTCAAAAAAAAAAAAAAAAGGAAAGTAAAAAGCCAGAAATGGCAGCTAACTTCATTTATTCAGAAAAATAAAGGGAACACTAATAGCAAATCTCTATTTGAGGGGATCTCAAAATGCCCTTCTCTGCAAATGACAGGTACTGAATTCCTACTCATACTCTAAACATACTTACTCCTGGCTCCTCATACCATTAGCATATAATTGAATATTCTTGCTCATTCCAGTTATGGTGATAGACTTAGATTACACAGTCCTAGCAAGGAAGAACTCTTGATACTTAACTCCACTGAAAAGGTGCCATGCATGGAAAGACACACTAATAGCTACTATGGTAAAGACGATGAGGATTTGATCGCAGAGTTCAGTAGTTCCACAAGTTGACAATTTTCAAACTATCTGTAAGTGGAACACAAAACACAGGGACAGAACTCCTACAGCTCTTGGTTTTCTGTTCTCACTTCTAGTTCCTCCTAGTTTTAACCTCATGACTGCAAATCTCACCCAACCCTTCCTACTGCAGAAAAGAAACCATGGCAAGTCATGCCTATAGAACAACTTATAAACCACCTTAGACAACAATTTACAAATATAGATTATCATAAAGTTCTGATTTAAAATGTGAAGCCTAGATGTGGTCATTCAAAAAGAGACCTACCCAGGTCTGGCTGGGCACACCAATAATCCCAGAAACTGGGAAGGCGGAAGCTATTAGATCATAAATCCAAGACCAGAATGGGCAATTTGGCAAAATTCAGCCTCAAAATTTACAAGAAAAAAAGGCAAAGAGCTGGGGATGTAGCACAGTTGTAGAGGGCTTGCAAGGCCTTGGGTTCAATTCCCAATACTATCAAAAACTAAACAAACTGGAGAGAACAGACAGGCACACACAAATAGTTCTTTAGTCCAGGCATTAATAAGGGTACAAGAAGAGTTACCTTTACCAGAAAACAGGCAACCAGTTTGAGAGAACAAAGGTGCCTAGAGGACAAGGCAGTTCTTAAGTACTATGCCAATACTTATTCTTTAGTTTATGAAGCCTAATTCTTGATCCTGGATACATGATCAGAAGGAAAAGGAGGGAGGAGAAAGGGAAATCAATCCACCTCAGAGAGGTTCTTAAAAAGCAAAAAGTGAAAATGGGATGAAACTGCACACAAAGTAGTTCACAAGAGTCAAAGAACAGAGGTGAATTTGGGCGTAACAAACCAAACCTTCCAAAGAGATAATGAAGGCTATCAAGGCTGTCGAAGCGCTCCCACTGCTAGGAAAAATTCCTAGAGTAGTACCTTTTGAAAAAAGAATTATCAGAGGAATTCCCCTCCAATGGTTCGAAAATGAACGCAGGAAAAAAACACGACAATGACCCTATTCCAGAAGTTCTCCACTTCCTAACTGCGCACCCCTCTGGGACAATGCAGGTGGTGGGGCCAGACGAGACAGGTGCCAGCGGCCTTTCGTCGTCTTCAGACGCGGCAGCCCTCTCACTGGGAAAACACAGGAACCAGGTGCTACCACCTAGCACGAAAGGGCCTTTGCCTGCAGAGAAGGTGAACGGCGACGCTTTCGGCCCAGAGCGGCCCTACACGGTCCCTCCTGGGAGCCTTCACACCTCGAACCCCTCCCGGGGAGCTACCACGGCTGGCCGCAAACCTAGGTGTCCGGGCTGTTTACCAACACTGCGTCTGCGCTACGAAAGGGCGCAGGCCGCAGGCGACCTGGGGCTCTAACTTCTCACAACAGCCCTCCGAGCTCGGGCTGCAGCGGCCCGGTCACGTGGCCTGGAGAACCGCAGCCACCGGCACCTGCAGGTGTCCCGGGCGCGCGTGTGTGCAGCGCGGGGCCCGTGGCGAGGGGCGCCGCGGCCCACGAGGAGGCCCCAGGCGGGGGCGGGGGCGGACCCGGGACCCGGGACCCGAGCCCCGAGCCCCGAGCCCCGAGCCCCCAGCCCCGGCCGCCCTCCCGCCGCCGCGCATGCGCACGCGCCGCCGCCGAGCCGCCCGCTCGACTTCGCGCCCCCCGCAGACCTCCCCGACCCGGCCGCGCCAGGCCCCGCGCCGCCTCCGGCCTGAACAGGCCTCGAGCGCCGCTCCCTGCCCGGAGTGCCGGCGTCACCTGGGTCGGGGCCTCGCGGCTGTCCGCGGGGAGCCGCCGGGAGACCTCCTTCAGACCCCGCGCCGCCCGCGGCCCCGGAGCTCGCGGCAGTTCAAGCGCAGCGCCTTCCGGGTTCCAGCGCCAGGCGGCGGCAGCCGAGCTGCAGAGTGCATCGATGCAGGCTGCCAGCGGTGCGAACGCCGAGCGAGTCGATTGTCACTACGCCAATTTTTTGTTTAGGGTTTCTTTTGCGTGCCTGTATAATTGCTTTTTCTTGTTCCCAAAAGCAGTAAAGATGAGACTACAGAATGTTGTTGCCTGAGTGATTGCCGTTACCGTTACAGATAATCAGGAAACAAGTCCACATCGCAGAAAGTTCTGTTAAGACTGTTCAGACGCCTACAGGTACTAAAATCGGTCATCTCCGTGCTGGGGGAGAGGGACTCGCCCAACAATAATAAATCATGGGAGTGTGCCTGTGTAGAGTCGTGTGTGATTAAACTGCAATGATTTATTTGCAAAAATACGTTAAGTGTCGATGTTTCTTCTGTCCACTCAGTGTGTGTGCAAATTAGTTTCACAGATTAAAGTAACTGATGGGTAGGGGAATCGGAGAGATCTGCCCGATGCAAAGCGGGAACAGGATGTTTGTTTTGGAGATTTAAAATTTTAAATAGAGATTAAAGCAATCCAACAGTTTCTTGTTACTCATACTATATTATTTGTCCTGGTATGAGAATCATTTTTCTTACTTACTGTAAGTAAATTAAACTAAAGAAGCATATAAGCTGTTAGCCGCGCTTGGGGGTAGCTGTGAGAACCAATTCATTCACAGCTGCTAGATAATCAAACTACAGTTTTCTGCAGATATTTGAGATGGTGAAAATCACCTCCACGATATATTTCTCATAAATTACGGCAATTGGCCAGTTTTGAGGGATGGTTTTAAAACTTACTTGCAACACTACATGTTAATTTAAATAATTCAAGACCTGGAGAAACACTTGGGGTCCAGAATTTTATTGGAATCTGTATATCTGCTCACAGGCTATCAGTGAGCTTCCCTCTCAATGATCTTTTTCCAAAACTGCTTTTTGAAAAGTCCTGCCTCCAGAAAATGTTCGCTGTTCAGTGAAATAACATCATTAGAATCTCATAGCATGTATGAATACCTAATTTTTAAACCCTGGATTTTTTTTTAAATTAAACTTTAGGCTAGTAGGAATTTGTGGTCTGGTACTGCAAACATATCGCTCTGATATCAACACTACCATCCCTAATTTAAAATGAACCGATAAACTGTGATCATAGGATCTCTTTTGGTTTGAATCAAACAACAGTTATGTCTGAGCCTTCCCTGTTTACGTTTAAAGTGGTCAGTCTCCCTCATGCTCAATATATGGAATATGAGTTCAGATTTAAAAGTCAACTACTTAAAAGAACAAAGAAGTAGCTTCAGGGTCTCCTGATCCCTTACCAGACTTCCAATAGAAGTTATTTTACAGCTGTTTGTGAATATATATTTAACACCTTCACTTGAGAACTCTTAAAACATATCCATTTAGCTGAGCCCATTACTGGTGATTATGCTAAGTAATCCTAAAGCCTGAGTTTCATAAAGGACTATAGTTTTGTGATAATATCAGAATTAAGGTTACAGATAGTAGACCAAGACTCAATGTGAAATTGTGTTTCTAATCATATAACTTTGGAAAGGTTGAGAATTTGAGACTTAAGGAATAATAAAAGGAAATGCTCATATAATTCATTAATACCTAAAACCAATTTCTAAAACGCATGATTTTCATCTACCTTAAATTCACCAAATGTGAACATTTTAATCTGAGGATTAGTATAGTGTAACAAAGTTATATAAGGTGTCTAATTACATATATTTGAGAAACCCTTATACATCAAATTATACAGTTTTCTTTTTAAAGATGTTTTAGGTTTTGACAGAATTTCTCAAATTGTCAACTAACTTCATTTTGGTCCTTTAATCAATGGGTAGAATATATGCATATTAATTGCTTTTATTTTTACTAATAGTATTAGATCCAAAATAATGAACAATGATTTCTAACATCAGAAACACTATTAATATTTGGTGTACTTAAAAGTATCCCCAAAGCACAATTTAAAGAGGTATATTTGTTACAAATTCAAGTAAATGTAACTTTACTGTGCAAATATTCTTTTGTGAGTGTATATATATGCATTTGCATAGCCACATTCTCAGGGCAAGTGTTGTCCTGCGCAATACAGACAAATGACTCAGGAATATAGATGTTCCTCCCATATAACAAATGGTTTCCCTGAAAATAGCTCAGAAATATAATATTTAAATTTTAAATCGTATCCTAGAAAGAGAGAGACCGTTGTTTACAGCAGCATCTCTTTTTCAACAGTCCACTATTTAAAAAAAATTAGCGGAGCTCAAACTTGATGTCCTTGTTTTTCTTTTGTTTTTCAAAATCAGGAAACCAATTAGAATGTTTCCCAGGATGAAGGGGAAAAGAGCCCCTGCCCTTCTTTGTGGGAGGGATCCCAGTTCTTGGAGTTATAAGGGAGTAAGTTGAGTCCTGAGTTTTCGGAAAGGAAACGCAGTGGAACTGTCCCTGACCAGGCGCTAAGGGAACACTTTAAAATGGGATGTGTCAGGGAACAGCTGCTCCGGAACTGTGTTAAATCGACCGGGCCCTTCCAGCGGGATGTGCCCGGAGAGTTGTGGGCTTTGACTCCGAGACGTGGGTGGTGGGGTGGATTTCACGGACCAGAGCCAGAAGCGAGGTGAAGGCTCAGCCTGGTTGCGGGCCGGAAAGAGTCAGAGACGCGGCCGAGAACCCCGACTCGGGGCAGGCGCGTGACTGTGCCGGGCGCTGAGCGGCGGATCAGGGGAAGGAGGCTGAGGGATGAAGGACTGAGATGCGGGGTCAGGACGCGGGACTGGGGTGCAGCGTAGAGACCGAGTTAGCAACGCGAGGCCGAGCCTCGGCGCAGCACCTCCAAGCAGAGCCAGGCTGCGGGGTCCTACGCAGTGCGCGCTGCCCGGCCTGTTCCTGGAGTCGCGCGCGGTCGGGGTCCTCTTGGCCCCGCCCCCGCGGAGTCCATCTCGCTCCCCGGTGTTTAACTAAGTCGTGACACCGACGCAAAACCGACGCCTAATTAAATTAATTAGGGATTCTTGTCAATCCTGGATTAATGGCCGAGGCTCTCAGAGAATCCGGAGCGCTGGGGACCTGCCTGCCCTCCCCGCCCCCTGTGGTCCCCTTCGCTGCCCTCCCACCCCAGCCTTCCCGGACTCCAACCTCGGTCCTTCTGCCTCAGCGTTTGTATCTCTCCATTAGCTCGGCGTCCCTCTCCCCATCTCCTCTGTCCTCAGCTCTCTTCCTCTCTCCAGTCCTGTCCTCTCCTCTCCTTTCCTCTCTCGTCTCTCCCTCTCCTCTCTTGGACTCTCCTCTCCTCTCTTTTCTTCTTTCTCTCTCTCCCTCTCTCCTGTCCTCTCCTCCTCTCTAATCCTCTCTTCTCTTTTCTTTTCCACTCTTCCCTTCTCTCCCCCTTTCTCCTGTTCTCTTCTCTCTCCTCTCCTCCTCTCTCTCCCTCTCCTCTCTCCCCCTCTCCAGTCTTCTTCTCTCTCTCCCTCTCTCCCCTCCTCTTTCTCCCCCCTCCACCCCCATCTCTCCCGCCCCCCCTCCAGGTAGTGGCGCGGCTGCTCCCCGGGAAGGGGGTCTTTCGGAGTTGCGAGGGGAGGTAATTTACTCGGAACAAGGGGCCGCCTTTCGGAAGTATAAATAGTGAGACTTCAAGCGCAGCGTGGCTATCAGATCTGAACTCTCGGCAGGAAGAATTGTCAAAGATCTTAACATCGAACCCGCGCGCTCCGGCGGGGAGGACTCCGTGCCCGTCTCCCCGCGGCGCCCCCGCCCTCCGCCCTCCTCCTCCCTCGCGCGTCCTCCGCGTCCTCCTCCTCTTCTCACTTCTTCTCCTCCGTCTACTTCTCCTCCTCTCTCTTCTTTCTTCTCTTTTCCTTCCTCCTCCTCCTCCTCCTCCCTCTCCTCCCCCACCCCTGCCCCATTGATGTGTTGTTATTGGGGGGGCTGGAGCAGTAAAAAAAGGAGGAGGAAAAAACGAGCGGGGCTCGGCAGGGAGCGGTCGCGCGCGGGGCTGCCCGGCGGCGGCGATGGAGGAACTTACGGCGTTCGTCTCCAAGTCCTTCGACCAGAAAGTGAAGGAGAAGAAGGAGGCCATCACGTATCGGGAGGTGCTGGAGAGCGGGCCGCTGCGCGGGGCCAAGGAGCCGGCGGGCAGCGAGCCGGGCCGTGAGGACCGCAGCAGTCCGGCAGTCCGGGCGGCCGGCGGAGGCGGCGGCGGAGGAGGCGGAGGCGGAGGCGGAGGCGGCGGCGGAGGCGCGGGAGGAGGAGGAGCAGGCGGAGGAGCTGGAGGAGGGCGCTCCCCCGTCCGGGAGCTGGACATGGGCGCCGCGGAGAGGAGCAGGGAGCCGGGCAGCCCGCGGCTCACCGAGGGTAACGGCCTAACCGCGGCCGCGGTTCCCCTTCCCGCCTTCCCGCCTGGACTCGGGCGGGAGAGGACCCCAAGGCCCAGCTAGGAGGGGCGCTGCGCTGCGAGCCGAGACCCCCGCTCCGGGCGCTGGCGAGCCCACGGGCGGTGGGAGCAGGGCAGTGTGCAGGGCCATGGGTGGGGCCCTCGGCGGGGGAGGGCGTGGGGCCGGCGCCCCTTCTTCCCGGACGATCCGGTTGCACCGAAGTGCATGTTTTCAGAGGCTGCAGGCTGGGCCCGCAGCCTGGACGGACGGCGGGCAGACTGGGAAGTTCGCGGGGCCTGGCTGCGGAGGGGGTGCGGGCGGGGGTCGGCCAGGCGGCCAGATTGCAGCTAGCATCGCCCCCGCTTTGGCGGGAGTCACTTCCCGAGGTCACCCCGGGTTTGGCGCTGCCGCTAAGCGTCCTCCAACTCCGCAGAGACCCTGGATCTCCCGATCGCAGGGACCAAAACTTCCCATTCTCAGCCAGCTTGGAAAACCGAACCCAGCCAGCACAAACCAGGGTCCAGGCTATGCTCTTCTGCCTGAGGAGTTGAGGTTTCTGTGTGCAGGGTTCTTCTTCCCATATTTACACAATTCTGTTACTGCTAGGGCTGTGTGTGTGTGTGTGTGTGTGTGTGTGTGTGTGTGTGTGTGTGTGTGTAGGGGGTTCCTTTGGTGCCAGTGAAGGGTTAGGAGATGGCTTTATCTAAATGGTGGAGCGCCCTGTACCAATTCAAAAGAGCTCAACAATAAAATTAATTTGGCACTTGGTGCTTCAGTAACTGGTGTACAGCCATATTTTTCCAATTAAGAAAATATGTGGCATGCGTAGAATCACATATTTAAGCAAGCAATTAAGTTGTTTATAACACGGTCTGTTCCTGTTTAGGCCATTAAGTGGAAATTTGGGGGCAAAATAGAAATTATATTAAGCCTATTAATCAACTTGAAATGTAGACTTCTTTCTCTTTGAAGCCCCAAAACTTTGAGGGGCATTCACTACGTGGATGACAAGAAATAACAAAGCCTTCCCGCCCCTTTGGCAGAATCTGTTGGGCATGTTTTTATGCTTAAAATTCACTACAATATCAGTGGGAGTATTTTCCTATTAAATTGGCCTCTAATGTTTGCTATAACACTAATCTACTTCCTTCCTGGAGGAAGAACAAATGCCCACAAAACGAAATCTGAGAACTAGAAATGCCGGCAACCCTTAGGATTACTGTAGCCAGAATGCTAGGCTGGACTGAGATCTATGGCTGTTCTTTTCCCAGAATCCAGCTACCAAGTCCTCCTAAATTTGGAAAGTGGTAGGATGGCTGTCATGGTGCCTAGAGATGCCTCCTAACTGTGGGTCCACAGCTCCAGGCCTTGGGTTCATCAGTGTGTCAGACCTGAGGTTCCAGTCTGAAACCTCTGTGAGCCTGGTTCCTGGGACTGTTGATCTCCAAGCTCAAGGCCAGTTTTAGTTTCTCTCTAGACGGGCACTTCTGGAAATGATTGTTAATCTTCATGTTGATCAGGATCCTGGGTTGAGCAGAACTATAAATGATCATGTCTATGTAAAACTCAGTTTTGACAGTGTAAAAACCCAGTCTGTGACCAGAGACCGAGATTCCGGTGGGAAACACGGCCCCCTTTCCCTGACCATTGCCCTTTGGCCTAAATTTTTAAAAATTGTTATTTTTTATATTATATATCCATCCTAAGGAAGGCTGTGTGTGTTCACAGGCAGAGCTCCTGTTTCTAAAGGGAAGAGAACAGGAGAGTAGCAAAGGATGTGTGCAAACCCAGACCAAAAAAAATGCATATTTTATTAAACACCCGAGCTGCTGGATGCATGAAAAGGCTTTGAGCGACCAATAGAAACCGAGGATCGGGAATGTTCCTCTTGAACCTGTTGATCTCCGTGGGTTTAAGCATTTAGGGTCGAGACTGCGTTTCCACAGGGTAGGGAGAAGAACAACACCCAGGCAGCGGTGGATTTTGCCCACCACCGGGCTGGTTTTCCGCCTCCCGCTTTCTGGCCTGGCGTGCCCAGCGAGCCCTCCAGGCCGCCAACATGGCTTGGGCGCCAGGGCTCAGGCTACCGAGGTCCTGCTGCAGGACCGGCCCGGACTGCCTGGTTGCGGGTTCGGCACGGGGTCTGGCCCCAGCCCTAGAGCAATGCAGATCGCTGGCTGGGGACGCTTTCAGCAGCAGCACTGGGGACTCGTCCTGCCGCTGGTCCCGCGACCCTTCAGGCCAATTGTTCCTAAATTAGATCAGCAAGTTTTCGGGAGGTCAAGGGCAGCCTTGGCGAGAGCTGCCTGACAACAGCCCTGCATTGGCACTGCGGGAATGGCTGGCTTGGAAGGCTGGTCTGTGCCTCGCTGCGCCCTTCTACCAAGACCGCGCTCTGGGAGAGGGCGCGGCGCTTTTGATTTCTGAGAGTGTGTGGGAGAGTGCCTGCGAGAGGGTGAGTGGACCGTATTTGGGGTTAGCGGGTGGGAAGAGCAGGAGACCAAGCCCGGGATGGTACAGTGGTGATCTGAGGCCACAGTTGCGCACGGTGGCTCCAGGCGGCCCCGCAGATGTGACCTTGGCGTGTTCTCCTGGTTCCTCTTCCTCCTGGCAGGGTGAGGGGCTAGACAGGGATTCCGCCAGGGAGTAGGATCCTCTGCCCGTCTCTGAGACAAATCTGGTAATGGGATTCGCTGTGCTGTTTTTGTCTCTCCCTCTCTCTCTCTCTCTCTCTCTCTCTCTCTCTCTCTCTCTGTATGTGTGTGTGTGTGTGTGTGCCTGCATGGACACACGGGTGGTCTGGTACCTGGTGCCCCCTCCAGTGTCTCCGGAGCTGAAGGATCGCAAAGAGGATGCGAAAGGGATGGAGGACGAAGGCCAGACCAAAATCAAGCAGAGGCGAAGTCGGACCAATTTCACCCTGGAACAACTCAACGAGCTGGAAAGGCTTTTTGATGAAACCCACTATCCAGACGCCTTCATGCGGGAGGAACTTAGCCAGCGACTGGGGCTGTCTGAGGCCCGAGTGCAGGTACTGGGACGGCCAGGGCTGGTCGGCCCCTGGGAGCAGAACTAAATATAGCTAGAGTTGGACAGGCAGGTGGGGGACACACACCGAGGGAGAGTGGTGTTCAGGGGTCCAGTGTGAGATGAGAAGTCTTATTTTCTAAAGTAGATCTTAGTCCTATGGACCCTTCCCCCATCCCATCCCAACATATGTTCCCCACAGAAGAAAGCTGTGGGCTTTCTCTGTGGGGAAACTCTGGGCTTGCTCCCAGAGTTTCTATAAACCACACACCCCTCGCCTTGTGCTGGCTTTAATGTGGTTTAATCCTAATGGGCCTACTTTTATAAGCCTTAAAAGAAATCCCACAGAAATGTTTTATCTCTGGATGCCTTAAAAAAGTTACAAGGAGTATTTTGCTAGCAGGAGTTGGTGTTCCTTGCAGGTCTGATCTGGGGTCTAGGTTTGCCAAGCGGATGTGCCAATTAGGTTTATAGATGTTCAGGCTATAAAGGAAATTAGCAACTGTTAAGTGGAGAAATTTACAGTCTACTGTTAGCGGTCGATCTCAAACTGTGTGTGAAACAGTGGAGAAATAAATGCATTTGGTCACTCTTTGTGTTTGCTTATCCAAGACAACAAAACTGAACCTGCCAAAACACAATTTTAAAACAATCCACAGATTTTACTATTGGCATTTCCGAAGCCTAACCCCAGCCAGTGCCATGCCCTATGAAATTAGGGTTGCAGGTTTTCTTTATTGGTTGTTGAGATGAATGTAATAGCAAAAGTAGGTTTTGGGAGCATTTAAGAGAGGAAAATTATATATGCAAGTACATCTACACATACCCTCCCAGTTTTATGGGGAACCAATTTAAACATTTCAGATTATATTTCCGTTCAAATAATAAAAGAGGAGAAAATGATGGTCATTATTTGAACACATGGAGCAGTTTTAGGCTGGAACATCTGCAGCTGCTACATACAAAGTATGGCTGTAACAGATACTCCCTGGGTCTCTGGGCGCAAAGACCACCATCTGTAGCGAACTATGCACAATTCTTTTGGGGCTTCCCGCATCTTGTAATAGGATCAGGGCAGGGAGGAAGACAGCCGTACTGGTGAAGAAGAGTAATAATCACAGCATCAACAGCAGGGCCTCCTTTCTGAGGCTTTCCTGCTTTGCTCTACGTATTGAGATCTCCAGAGGCTCAGCACCCCCTTAAAACCATGATAATTATTACAGTTATGAGTAATACTCTCTCAATTCCAATTCTTCTAGTGGTGGAGAGTCAAGAAGCCTCAGGCCATGTGAGTTACATAAAGGATGCCACGGTGGCATGAAATCCACTCTTCTATTATACTAAATATCAGGGGAATATTTGAAGATTTACATTGACTATAGCACTTGCTTCAAACATATCAGAAAAAGCTCTGAAGCAGTATTTTCCTTTCATGGGGTTTTAAGACATTAATTTGTAAATCAATCAATATGCTGACTACATTGGAACTGGAGTATAAAAGCAAGCTTTATTTGAATTTTTTAAAATTGGCCATACTTGCTTCTGAAAGTTAGCAAGTTATTTAGGACAGTAATATCTAGAAGACAGAGCCCAGAAGTTACTTGATTCACCTCACCCCCTTTCATGGACTGCTCTTTTCTCTCTCAGCGTGAACCGTATTGTTGCTCTTGATTTTTTTTCATACTTTCATTTTAAGTTTTAGAGCTATTTTCTACAAGCTTCCCTACTGTCCTAACTGCAATCCCTGGCTTTTTCTATAGAAGCAAATTATATTATCATGATAATGGTGAATGTATTCTGCTGCTTTGTTACCCTCTGCTGCACAGAAATTCTAAACTTCTTTGTAGTGAGGCCTCTGTGACACTAATTACCTCTTCCCCCATACATCCCCCCCCAAAGAAGCATTATTTGCTTTAGTGTTTGGTTTTTCTTCAAGACGAAGCTAATTAATATTACAGGCGATCACTGAGCCCATTCCTCTTAGGTCTTAACTAGGCAAACGTTAAAACTCATTATCATCGTGGTGTTAGGTACCAGAGAGTTTCAGACTTTGGGGACTCTGATATGGAACGATTAAACCAGGACTAATAATAATTGAGCAAGAAATATTTATATCTTGCAAAAGTCTATGAAATCTTTCCATTTTGTTGTTCACTTACATTTTTAATTTTGGAAATTGAGGCTGTTTTATGTATTACAAAGACTTATATTTCTCAAACCTTGCCTAAAACGATATTCTTTTTTCCTTTAAGTTACTCTTGTAATTTAAAACATTTTTTGAGTCATAAGATATAGGTATTTTCTCCTCTCTCCCAACCTGTAGGTTTGGTTTCAAAATCGAAGAGCTAAGTGTAGAAAACAAGAAAATCAACTGCATAAAGGTATGTTTCTCATACAAGAAACATTTGTTATTTTAAATGAAAAGGGGGGTTATTATTGTGGGGAAAAATTTTCAAAGATATTGATGGTCCTTGATTTGAGAAACTTCTCCAATGACAGTTAATGAAAGGTCTAATGTTTGGGAGTAAGTTACATTTATTTTAATTATGGCAGCAGTTTAGAAAGGTAACAGTACAATCCCAGAGGAATCCTTTCTAGCTGGTATGATTTGGAAACCCTGGAGAACAACACTAGAAATGTCAACTCCACGTTGTGTTCTGTTCCCCTGTTTTCACAGGTGTCCTCATAGGGGCCGCTAGCCAGTTTGAAGCTTGTAGAGTTGCACCGTATGTCAATGTAGGTGCTTTAAGGATGCCATTTCAGCAGGCAAGTACAGACTCTTTTCAAGCTGTTTTTAAACGTTTGCTTGGACTGTTGAATGTTCCCTATCACTGAGCCCCAATGTCCTCACAAGTGGAGAATCAGGATGACATAGTGGACCTATTCCCCTTTAAGAACCTGTACAATGTCATGGCCCTGAATTTTTAGATCTTTCTGTTTTCATGGGAACCCCGCAGATTGCACTTGGGGAGAGGAAGGAAAGGCCTTTTGATTAAGATTTTGTCGAATCCGACACAGAGGTTACTCCTGAGGCATTTCTAAGGCAACTCTATAAATATTTTTTCTAGGTATTTTCTACCTCTTAGTCCCATTGAATGTCTCTAGCAGAAGGAAAATGAATAAATACAAGTACTCCCAACTTGGACTTGCTTTCTAAAAACTGTGCAAACAAAGCTTCATCTCTGATAGAGGGGGAAGCCCTGGTGTTCCCAGGGCTGCCCAGCCTCTGCAATCCCCTTCTTAGCCATAAAGAAACCTTTAAGACTACATTTTAAAAGGACAGCCTGCAGCAATGATTTAATCCTGGGAAATCCCAGTGCTCTGAACTCCCCGCTCTCCATGCTTGAGGGCAAAATCCTTTCCCAACCAGTGCCTGACCTTCCCCATCCTCAGCCAGGACCCCTGCTCAGCAAGACTGTGATGTCAAGAATTAGTTCACAGTCGCCTGCACCCTGGACTGGGGAGACCCCTAGGTGTGCACGTGTATCGGAGTTAGTATTAAGGAGATTTTAGCTCTCTTGGCACCACAGGACTCTGGCATCTGGTTGTTGGGCTTTTGAAACAAGAGAGAATGATTGAAGAAAGAGGGAGGGAGGAACTCCAGAGGAAACTGGGTAAAACTCAGAAGGTGGAGATCCAGGGCCAGCAGTATCAGCACTACCTGCGAGATAGTAAGAAACTGAGAATATCAGTACTCAAAAATGAAGATTCAGAATCTGCATTTTAAATAATATTCCGAGGTAATTCTCAGGGCAGTAAAAGTCAGGAGTATTGACTCACAATTATGTCAGTTGTGGCAAAGATACAATAATTTCCCTAAGTCATGAAAATTTTGTAGCTTGCTTGTTGGCGCTTCAGAGCTTTAATATTGAGACAGAGGTGTACGGTAGAATCAGGAAGGGAGGCCACAAGCCCTCACTCCCAGACTTTCCAATAAATATACTGTTGTTGCTTTGAGATGGGTAACGTTTTAGCGATATAGCTAGGTGACCCACTCATCCATCGGGGCAGCCTCGTTTCTGCAAACAGGGAAAAGTCCACATTGAGACTCTGGGACACAGCAGTAGGCAGTACCTGAGCGAGCCGGTGCCCCAGATTCAGCAACAGGCTGAGAAAGTCACTCTCCAGACAAGATCTCAGCCACGGGCCCCGCCCCGCCCCTACCCCGCCCCTCCGCCTGCCAAGCCGGACTCGGTTAATGCTTTGTTTCTATTCTGTTGTCACCCTAGGATAGTCATTGCAACGTGACGCCCTTGTCCTTTCAGGTTCAGGCGCAGCTGCAGCTGGACAGCGCCGTGGCGCACGCGCACCACCACCTGCACCCGCACCTGGCCGCGCACGCGCCATACATGATGTTCCCGGCGCCGCCCTTCGGACTGCCGCTGGCCACGCTGGCCGCGGACTCGGCCTCCGCCGCTTCGGTGGTGGCCGCAGCCGCCGCCGCCAAGACCACCAGCAAGAACTCCAGCATTGCGGATCTCAGACTGAAAGCCAAAAAGCACGCGGCCGCCCTTGGCCTGTGACGCCTCGCTGCGCCTGCGAGAGGCACCCCGTTCGGCCTTGCCTTGCCCGCCGCCCCTCCGCAGCCCTGCACGGCCGCCCCTTGTCTCTCCGCAGCCCCGACTCTGAGCACCAGCTCTGCACGGACCCGACCCCAGGAGGCGCCCCGAGCGGTCTGTGGGCCTGGGAGCGCCTTGGGGAGTCTGGAGAGACTGGACACCGGAATGTGGCTCCCAGCAAGGCTGCAGCCCTGGACTCTTGCATAGAACTAAAATCCTGTTAATAAAAAACGAGGACGTACAAGACGCAAACGACAAACCAGAGAAAGAGAACGGGAACTTCTTGTTGCTGTTTGGCATAAGCTGAAATCGGAGAGAACAACAGAGCAAAACAATTTTAAAAAATGGAAGTATTTTATACATGTACAAATAAGGGGAAATGACCCGGACGAATCTCGAGAGAATGGGGGGAGGGCGCTACCATTTCAATGTATGTTTTTTTAATGGGTTAAGAAGGCAAAAGCAGAAGGAAGAGGTATACTTATTTAAAGAATTAAAATGAATAAAGTGCGCAGCTGGGAAGTTCACAGGTTTTGAAACTGACCTTTTTCTGCGAAGTTCACTTTACTATGATAAGAGAGGCGGGCCTCCTTTTACGTTGAATCAGAAGCTTTGAGTTTAAACCCACCAAGTATGGAAGAGCAAGAAGAGGGAAGACAGCTTGAAAACGAAAAAAGGAGAAAATGATGTTCATACAATACAGTGATGCCACAGACAATGATTCCTCTGAGAAATTAGGGCAGAACTGTCCGGACTGCTGACAGTCAATTCTGGTTTGCATGTTACTTGTATTCCATTGATGGCGTCTTCGCCCTGCCCCCTTCTCTCTTGTGCAGTCACTCCATTTTCATCTTCAGTACAAGAAATCTGAAAATTTATACATATACATATATACATATGTGTATATATATAAAATGTCTAGATTTTTTTTGCCCCATCTTTGATCCTGGGGGTGGGGCAAAGGAAAAAAGAAAAAAACGGAAGGGTAGAAAGTTACATTTCAATTATATCAAGACCATAGAACCTGGCAGAAAATGTGGGGAAAGGAAAAAGAATACAAGAAGGCCAAATGAAATAAGGAAGGTATACCATCTTGCATTCTGCGGGCGCATGCTAGCTCAGTCAGCGCTGGCTCACCCTCTCCCCTTTTCTTGTACTCCCTCTTGCTGGTTTCCTGAAGTCCAGTTTGCAGGACACTGCTTTATCTTCCCCTCCCTATCCTGTCAGATTCACCTTAAACATACCCAGCTAAATCACAGGCACTAGATTTGTGTAAAATATGTTGATACACACGAACAAAATTTATTTTGGCTATAATGTGTGAACTGATGGTTGACTTTCAACATTTGCATTTTATCTCACAAAGGTAAACCTATTCAAGTAATCTTTTTTGTTGTTTGTTTCAATTCATGTAGCTATTTAAAACCGCTGGACTATTCACTCTGCATCCTAATTCTCTAGCAGGCCGCTTAGCTGTTGTTTTTTTCCTTCTAATTTACAAGAAAGAGGAAAAGCTCTTGTAACTGAACTTTGGTATGTGGTTGAGCTTTGTAACTATTTGTTCTCCATGAAAACAAAATTATTTATATTTGCCGTATTTTTTCTAGTGTATTAAGTTATTTTAAACAAAAGATGCTGTTATCTCATGACCTCTTGTCAGTACAGACTGTTTCGGCTCCACTCTGTTAAACCTTTTAAATAAGTGCCAAGTTATTAATCGAAGACACTTTGCGATCAATTGAATGAAAATAGCATTGTTTCATTTGATGTGGTTCGCGTCATCTTTGTTCCTGTTACTATTAAATATCCAGGATAGTCTTTCCTTCTTCCTTTTTGATGAATGCGTATCTATCTTTCATATTTACCAACTTGCAAGAGCGCTTGCCAGGGCTCCTGCTGCAGTCCGAGGGGGAGAGGAGGCTGGCTGTGGCTCTCCACCGCGGAGCGCATCTCTCACCCCACGTCAGGCACCCATCTTAGAAACAGGCTTATGCCAAGTCCACAGGGTTATAAGTAAAATAACAGAAGAATCCCCTTCCCCAAGACAGCTTTTCGTTCTTCATTTTGCTATACTTTCACCCTTGAGGTCCGACCGCGCGGACTGCACCTGGGTTTGAACTGTAGTGTAGGTGGGCAGGTCGCCCACCCTCCCCGAGCGCGGCGAGTACCGGCCCCCGAGGGAGCGAGGCGGCCCTGGAGGGCGAGTGCCCCAACTCTCTCTCCTGTTAGCGCCTCGGCCAACCTAACAGCTTCTTTGGTTCAGTTTAGAAGTGGAAGCCAGGGCAGTGTTTTAGGAAAAGCCAGGCCTCACGGATTCTCAGACTACGCAGCAGCTCGGTCTCCCCAGCTCTTGGCCCCCTTGGGAGAAATCAGCTTCGGGTCATCGGATGGGCAGAGACGCGAGGGTGCCTGGAGCCCCGCGGCCAACCTCGCTCCCTGTCGCCGCGCTCCTCGCCATCACCAGCCAGCCCTCGCCCGGCCGAGCTCGCGCCCCGGCTGTCCAGACGCGGGCTACGCGCTGCTGCTGTCCTTCGGCTTTGCAAGGTTGCGGCCTGCAGCGCGGGCCCGGGGGTTTCCGAGCGGAGGAACTCCTCAGCCTGCGTAACGAGCACTGCCCCGGGGCGTGGTGCGGCCTCGGGCGAGCTCCGTGGCCGCCCGTGCTGGGCGTCCGAGCCCGCAGGCTCTCGGGCCCAAAGCTAACCCAGCCCTGACGCGATTATCTCGTTGTTCCGGGCCCCGGGGAGAACTGCGGCAGGGGCCAAGGCGGCTCCGCGCTGCGCAGCTGCCGGGAGTCCGAGGTCCGAGCCGGCCGTGCGCGGGCCGGGCTGGCCAGGGCTGAGGTCGCACCCGCGTGGCCCCGAGCGCGCCGGCTGCGGGCGCCTAGGCGGAGACCCGGGACCCCTGCTCCCCGCCTCTCCTCCCCCAGACCTCGGAGGGCACCGGCCGTCTGCCCTCCCCCGGGGATCGGGTCTTTGGGGCCAGGCTCCCACGCGAGCTCCCTCAGGGCCAAACTCTGCTGCAAGCTCCTGGGTGAATCGGGTCCAAACCCGAGTTCCCGAACCATCTGAGACCCGGCCTAGGTGGTCTTCCTTTTGGATAAATCCCAACGCGCATACTGGTTGGGTCAAAACTCAATGATCGTATCGTAATCAATAATTAGTAAAGAATCCTCCCCCCCAACTTTTGAGAAATGAAAACCCCAGCGATGTTACAGAGTCCAGGCTTGGGGAAAAGTCAGTTCGAAGAGATTATTCAGGACTATTAGGAGTCCCAGGAAGACAAGAGGCCTCTGCTTGGAGCTGAACCGATATACAACTATTTTGAGTTCCCCGCCCCCAGATTTATAACATTTTAGATTCTCAGATGGTAATACTTTAGTATAATGTAATGCTCAAATTTCGGAACTATTTTGATTTCTGGAAAAATGCCCTTTTTTTGGCTTCAACAACATGGGATCCTGTTTTTTCATCGCAAATCAGTTTACATCATAAATTGCAAACATTTGCAATAAGATTTCAGGATTATTTATTTTACATAACCTCAAGCACTTGACTATGTTAAACACTAGTACAGAAAGTCTGTGAAATCAGTTTAATGTGTGTCAGGGAATTAAAGGACCACTCCTTTTCATCACATAAACAAAGCATTTAAGATTGTTTTGGTTGTCAGTCCTCCAGTTTTTAAAGTCCTGCAATTGACTATTAATTTTAGAGTCTTTCTGTGCAAAAATAATTACTGAAGTTATATCCTGCTATAATTAAATGTTTCTGGGCAGAAGAAAATGGTATTCTACATCAGGAAGTGGCTGATTGTTTTTAACATTCTATTATTTTAGTTCAAATAAAAGTCTGAAAATTCCAATGGGGAGGTGGGAAAGGCCTGAAATGGTCTCTGAATGTGCTGTTAGAACAGTTAGTCAAAATGCATTCAAGCAACATCACAAACCCAGAGATAATAAATATGCCATTCTAATGAGAGTGTTAACTTACAGATAATTTATTCGAGGTAGTTTTAACATTGCACGAGGAATGTTGTATTATGATCTGCCTGACTACTGTGATGCTTGTTCTTCAAAATTTAATTTATATAGGCTTGGGGTATACATAATTCATAACTCCTGTTGATGTATGTATACACACCTTGAATTTTAAATCTTTACAATATGTTTGGATGTTTACTGGCATCTTTGCAAGACAACTGAAATAAAAACATAAAAAGTGTTAAACATTATATTGCAAGCAAGTGCGTGCTGTGAGCTTGAAGAAAATGTAGATGATAATGAAAAAATTAAAAAAGCACTGTGTACTTTTCAAGCTCAGGTAGAAAGAGAAAATGGAAATATCTCAGACAGGGAACAGTCTTATGTAAGAAATATGAAGATCCCCAAGAAGGACTTTGGGGTGTGAGTGTAGATATTTCTCCGTCTAGGCAACACTTTCAGTCTCTATCTCCTGAAGCAAACAGTATCCTGAGTCCCGGGGTACTTTGTTTTGGGTTTTTTTTTTTTTTTTAACATCGGTCAAGGTAATCGTTGCATATGCATTCAGTACAGGAAAATATAAGATAGTACTTACACAGAGTTCTACTGGCCTGAGGAAAGGTTTCAGAATATGATCAAATAAATCACATGGGGAGCAGCAAGAAGACTTTCCCCCTCATTGAACAAACTGCTCCCATGTCCTGAGCAAGGATCTTTGCAGACTTTCCTTCAAACAGAATAATATGTAGTTGCCAGCACGCACCTGGAACCACACCTCCTAGATTCAGGTTCTGTGCTGCCATTGACCAGCGTTGGGGTTTTGCATGAGTTAATATTTTCAGGCCTCAGTTTCCTTATCTGTAAACAAATGTAAAAATAGTATCTGTCCCATGGAGTTGGTAGGTAGAACAGTGCCTTGCACATGTACACTAAGCATTAAATGACAATTGTTTTTATAAAGAGGATGATAAGCATTGGGCTTTTTTTTGCTTAAAGGTTGGAAAGAGAGGGACAGTGAGAGACAGAGAGAAAGAGTCAATTTTTTAGTTAGTTTTCATGTAGGTTTCATTGCTCCAACACTTCATTGTGTACGTGGTGCTGGGGTTCGAACCCACATCCTCGTGCATGCCAGGCAAGCGCCATCACTGCTGAGCTCCAGCTCCAGCCCCATCATTGAGCTTTGAAATATAAATCATAGGGCAAGGTAAGGAGTGAGTACCATTTTCTGTGGGCAAGAGGAAAGCATTGCCTGCTAGTCTGTGATGCTAGCTAACTGCATAGCCTCAGCTGGAAGATGTGGCAAAATGTTACAGTGTAGTTAGGAGACTTAGGTACAAGAGCAATTGGTAGATGATGCCTACTATCTACACGACAGCGTCGTCACTCTGCCAGGCACTGCTAGAGAGGGCAGGTATGGCAGGTGCCTTCAAGGGGATGACCAGCTAGGGGACACAGCTCATGAGCACAAGACAGTGCCCTGAATCAGGTGCTGGCGCTAGGTGCTCCATGCGTCTGAATGGCCTACAACATATGCAGGGCCTGTGGCCCCATTTTTGGAAAGGGAAACTTCCTTGGGAATGAGTGGCTTTGTGAAGGAATGGTGGAGCGACACCCAGAGGTTAGGAAGCACACTTTGCTAGCAGTAAATGTAGACCATATGTTTCGTGGCTTGTCTTCCCTGGCTGCCCATGCCTGCAGAGTATTAGCAGTGAAGAGCCTGCTGAATAAGGGTCTTTAATGACAGTTTGGAAACACATATAACACACAGCAAGGAGCATTTAGTAACTACCGAAAGGATCAGTGAGATGAACAACTGAGTCCCAATTACAGCTGCATTAAGAAGGACTTCTTTTGAGTCCCACATCTAGGATATATTCTGGATATTGCCCATGTTGCATATAATATCCATGAGAAGCCCAAAGCACCTGTTACCCATCTCCATCTGTGAGTCAGTGAGGAGCTTCATGGTACACGGCTACCCTTTCCAAGCACATATTCCTGAGTTCAAATCTCAACTGTACCTCTTGGATGTGAAGTTTTGGTTCATTTCTTACATTCCAAGAGCCTTTGTCCTCTTAGTTTCCTGTAACACACACCTTACATGTTCTGAGGATCTAATACCGATAAGATGCTTTAAGTAAATACAATAAGGGTAAGGGTCAGCAAATTCACACCTCTCTTCTTTTTTTTCATTATTTACTTTTAAGTTATTGTCACCTAGAAAGGATTTTTAATTTATCTATCTATGATTCAAAATAGTTTTAGAAAATTTGGGGGTGTGGTGGGCATTTTTATTTCAGTTCCTAATATGAATATTTATTATGTGTGTATATGTAGTGTGCTCTGGAGTTTGGAATAAAGCTTTCTGCAAAAACTTGTAGACCATTTTTGGAATTTTTGAGGACAGCAATTTTCAATCTGCCTCCTTGTGTAGAATAAACAGGATTCTTTCTCCCTAATTATTGAAAATTTTTCTTTTCTTTTTTTTTTTTAAAGAGAGAAGGACAGTGAGAGAGAGACAGAGAGAATCAATTTTTATTGAGTTTTTCACATGGCTTTCATTGCTCTGACAGTTGTGTACGTGGGTGCTGGGGTTTGAACCCGAGTACTTGCGCATCCCAGGCAACTGCCTTAACTGCTGCTCCAGCCCCTGAAAGATTTTCTTAATGTGGAGATTTCCTAGAGTCTCTGACCTTGAGTCCTCTGAATTCTGGAATGTCACTATACAAATCAAGTCCTGGCATTACCTCTGTAGTCACTTTGATATTAGATTGATTGTCCTTCTGTTGCTAATTTACTGAATGCATTTTATATGCTTCTGTGGAAGGGAAGATGAAAATAAACTACCCTTAAAAATGATTTTGGAAAAGCCTATCAATCTACCCAGATTTTCAGTACTTGTGCCACATTGTTTTGTATGATGCTTACTGGCATTGCTGGTTTACACTGTAATTATCTGTCTTGTGTGCAATATATTTGCTAGAATTCTCACTTGTCAGCAATTGTGTTTCTTTTAAGGCTTCTACAGTTTCCATTAAATCTTAGTCTTGCTCAGTGCTCACTTAAAAGTGTCCAGGATCCTCTCTGGGGAGTTTTAGTTCTAGATCTCCTCTAAAACTTTTTAGATGGATGAAATTAGGTGGCATTTGCCACCAAAGGAAGCATTGGAAAGAGAGAGGCAGGTCCTCTGATTTTCCCTGGGGTTTGTAGGGAAGGATGACAGAATAATGACCCCTCAAAGATATCCACATCCTAACTCCTGTAATTATGTTGGTAACATGGAAAGGGGGAATTAAGGTTGCAGGGGAATTAAAGTTTCTTGTCAGTGGACCTTAAAACAGGGACACTATTCTGGATAATCTGGTGGGCCACTGTAATTACCAGGGTCCTTAAAAGTGGAAGGGGAGAGGTCAAAGACAGAGTTGCAGGAGATGTGACTGAGGAGTGTTGCTGGCTTCAGAACTATGGGCGCTCAGGAATTCGGTTGGCCTCCCCAGGATGGAGAAGGAGAGGGGAAATTCACCCAGCATTTTGGAAGGAACGCATCCCGGTCTACCCACCCCACTTTTAGTGCATGAAGCCTGGGTTGGACTTCTAAACTACAGAATTGTAGGACAATCAGTTCATATTGTTCTAAGACACACGATGCATGAACGTGCTATAACAACAACGGGAACTCAATACAAGATGTTTCTGCGTTGCTTGTGTGTGTAGGAGCATCAGGTCCTTTTTTTTTTTATGCCAGGGGTCTTCTGAGACTGTACAACAGTCAGAGTCCCCTGGCACTCAAGGCTGGGATCCTATGCCATGCCCTAGAGGATTCTCTCACTCAGCCACACCGATTTCCATATTCCATATAATGAAATCCCCTACACACATCTCTTTCTTGAAAAATGAGGCTTGTGATGGAAATCTACAAAATCATGAATATACCTTTATAAGAAGTGATCAGCATAAGTCCTTGTCTTGGCCTCATTCTTGCTTCTTCTTATCATGTTCTGCTTGTTATTATTTACTTTTTTTAAAATAAGTATTTAGCATGGAGAAAGGACAGTCAGCTCGGAGCTCTGAAGTTCTTTGCTAATGCGCCGGGAGTGATCAGCCTGAGCAGTCCGGCTAGTCTGTCATGCTGTTCAAGGTGGAGAGTAATGTGGTCTGGGGTTCCCAGAGCCCATCGGACCTTTGACCTCTTCTGCTGAGACTATTGATCTGGGTTAATCGTCAGCATCAGTTGTGCTGTGGGTGGGGCCACATCCCTGTGTGTGATTCCTCCTTGAGTACGAACAGGGCTCCCACTACCTCAGGGGTGATTGGTCCTATCTAGTTTTCCAAGATCACGATGGAAAATTAGAATAGATGCCCTGAAAGGCAGGGCAAGCTTTCATTTCTAGGATGTTTGCAGCTGTCTCAGTGACAAAGTGTGGATCTGGTGCAGATCTGATTGTGTCTTTCATACCACAAACTCTGTGCCAGGGAGCTAGCTACCTATGGAATTAGGTGGGTTAGGGTCTGATTGCCAGCAGCACTAAGATAATAAACAAAGACACCTGAATCGTTGGGTAACAGGCAAACCTCTGAGATGCCTGGAGCAGTGGGGCGGGTTTAGCCCCGTCCCACCCAGGTCCAGCCCTCCTGCTTCTCATCCCACTTACTCAGTCGCAAAATAAGTGGAAGAGTAGTCCGGTGAGAAAGAAGAGGCTGAAGTGTGAGCTGGTAGAACCAGCGCTGGCCTCTCCCTGCAGGCTGTCTGCTGCTCAGGGCAGGTCCTACCTCTCCCAGCTCCATCTGCTGCCCCTTCTTCTTGCAAGCTGCTCATGTTAGAAGCCTCACTGCACAGATGTCTGTTAAACACTCACTAGGTGACTCTTCCCCGTTTCTACCTTTCTCTGCTGGACTATCCTTTCCCGACTTCCTCTGAAAGTCTGATATGGTTGCAGGAAGTGGTGGCTGAAGAGAAGGAGGGTATGATTGACAGGGGATGGGGACTGAATGGGGACAGGAAGCAGAGCCAGTTCAAGTCTAGAAAAAAAATAAAGAAAAGGAGACAGTCAGTGGGCTAAACTTTGCAGACTGCTGCTCACCAAACCATGTGACATACAAATATCACATGCCACAAAGCTGCCTTAGTGACTTTCCACGATGTCAGTCGCCAGTGACCTGGGCATGGTGGGGGCAAAGACTGGCTGGTCTCTCCTCAAATCCATCCTTTTTGTTGTGGCCCTAGTTGTGTTCCTAAAATCACAGCTCGCACGCAGACGGTGACTCCTGGCTCAAACTGCCTGAAGAGGTAAGTTCAAACCCTTTGGTGTGATGCCTACCTGTGCCCCTTTCTGAGGCCGCTGCACCACCTCTCCTCTGCTCTTGGCTGTGTGGGGAACTAGCTCCTCTCAAACTCCTTACCTTTGTCAAATTCTGCTGCTGCTAGAACGCCCCTCCGAGTGCCTGGTCCCCCAGGTCCCCTCATTAGGTCTCAGCTCAATTGTCAGCAGCTCCGCAGAGGCCACCATGCACCCTCCAGGAATCGTCCAGCCCCGCTTTGTGCACACATCTGCTGCAGCTTCCAGACGGAATGGTGGAGCTGTTCTTGGGATCCTCCTTCAACCAGGACACCCACGCCTGCAGGCCAAGGATCATCACTTCGCTTCTGCAGCTTCCGCAGAGCCCTAGAGCAGGGACTGACATAGAGTAGGTTTCTGGAAGTGTTGGTGAAAGAAACAGGACTGTGGAAAGCATGTGTCTATTTTATGTTTTATTAGATAACTCTGGTGAAGACAAAGTTGAACTCTGAGGGTGGTTTTAGTTTCAGAACCGCCCAGGGCTGTTGGACACAGCGTGAGGAAGAAGCTGGGGAGAATACTTTTTATTACAAATGGAGCGTGGGAGAAGATTGAAGCAGAGAAGACGCACTTTCTCTCGCGGTTCATAAACGGCACTGCAGATTTGATTTGCTTAAGGCCATTTATTTATTTATTTATTTTTAGAGAGAGAGAGAGAGAGCAAGAATCAGTTTTGTTTAGTTTTTCACTTGGCTTTCGTTGCTCCTAGACTTTGCTGTGTACATGGCACTAGGGTTTGAACTAGCATCCTCCCCATGCTATAACCACTGAGTCACCTCTCCAGCCCCTGCTTTGAGGCAACTTAACGATACATTCCCCAAAGCATTTTGAGTAGTGACAGTGTTGTGGGACGGTGGTCTCAGGTGACTGTTTTGAAGGACAAAGTGTACTTGCATCCGTAACTTCTGGTACCTAGCTAAAAACTGGGTGCTAGTCTCTTACCACATCTTATTTTCTGGAGTGAATTTTTTATGAGCTACATTTCTATGACTTCCTGCGTACTGAACTCTTCTTTTTGTATGCCACTGTTTTCAACCCCTCCTTTGTAAGCATCACCTCCCAGTGCAGCAGTATTTGAAAATTCTGCCAAAATTGTTTATTTAAAAAAAAAAACTACTCATAAAACCATTAAGTAAGACCAGACCTCGCAGCAGTTCTGGTGGCCGATCTCTATCCGCAGTGGCCATTGGCTAGGCTCTTTTGTTTACTGGATTTCAAGTGGTTTTCAATCTGTGTGACACTGATCAGATTTAAGGCAATTTGGATTAATTTTTAAAGTTGCTTTTCGTGAGACAATGCAGCAAATGCTCTCCCAAGTCCAAATGTGTAACATCTGCTCTCCCTTCCCTGATAATTTTACAGCTTGCTCAAGAAGTCGACTGCTTTATCAACCATGGAATGTGTTTTATAAGCTTCCATTATTACTCATGGTTCTGTCACCTTTTAGAATTTCCCCACTCCACTTTATTTGCCAAGTTTTGATAAAATACTTATTAGTTAGGCATCTGATACAATTATTCTTCTAGTGGTAACACTTTGTGACTCCGGGTTCACTTGGATTAGATCTATATATAACTTTTCCAGTTACTGTGATTTAGAAGATGTAAGCAATAAAATCTGCGTTAGTCATTTCAGTTCATATCCTGGGAGCGATGTGATTCAGACTTGCTGATTGGTATATGTTCTGAGATTTGAAGTACTCACTTACCTGCTCTTTGTCATTAGCTGCTTTGTTCCTAGGTGAATTTTGTAGTCCCCACTTTTGCCGTGTGTTAAATGCATGTTATACTTGCGGCGGCACGCCTCTGGATCAGTCACGCCTGTGTGTGCAGTAAGTCGACTCGCGCAGCCTTTGGACCCGGATTGACGTTTCGAGGCTTCTGTCATCTCGTTGATAGAGGTGAGCAGTGCTTAACAACGTTTGCTTTTGAGGGTTTGTGGGGTAATTTCTATACACATACACTGGGAAAGCTTGCTTTGTAATGAGTTTTTGAAGCAAATTGAGAAAGATTCTACGCATTTCTATGATTGAAGCCTGGGCTCATTGTGTTTACTGATGATATTAATTAAATAAATATGAAAATCTGTATTAAGTACCTCTGTATTGGTTAAAATACAACTATCTTAATATCTGTACATAGGTAGGTAGATAGTTTACTGAATTTACAAACTAAGAATATGATTGATTTATTTGGTAGAGTCACAAATTAAAACATTAGTTCTGATTACCAAGGATTACTCAATTATTAATTAAGTGACAACTAGAACATTGCTTTTGACATACTAGAATTTCCTTTGGTTAATCATAGATACAATGCAGTCAGTTTCTCCCTCTTTATATCAAATATTTAGCTTTTGAAGTGTTTTGACATATGGCAAACGTCAATAAAAAGACAGACATTTTGAGTTTTCAGAAATGTAAATATATCATTCTGTTAGAAATTCCAAAATGCTGGCTATGGGACAATGGAAACCACATGTAGTTTTTCTGCAAATCTCAATATACAAGTAACTGCTTTCAACACATCTTTTCTGTCTCCAGTTTTAATATTAACTGCTTGATTAAATGTTAAACAGAGCAAAGGCCATGGATGTCAGGCATCACCAGGATTCATATTGTTTCCAAAGGATGGAAAGCCCTCGGTTGTGCATGTGTGTGTGTGTGTGTGTGTGTGTGTGTGTTGGGAATACCTCTCTATTTGTAATCCAGACTCTGAGAGTGGAGGATTTCTTGGCTGGATGGTGTTATCAAAGTTCTGCTTTGTTTTAAATCAATCAATGGCAACTTAGTGTTCTTTCTGTTAAAGCCACAATTTAGAATATATATTATGGAAACTTGTTCAAAACAGTGTTTTTTTTCCAGAATCAGAATGTTTTTTTGCTTTCAATGTTATGTTTATAGATATTATGAATGTTATGTTCAGATAAATCATAATCATCCATTAATAACCACCACATTCGTATTTCCATAAACAACAACCAACATTTTAAATGGGAATGGAAGAGAGTCATATTTATATAACACTTACATTTTAATTTCACCTTGAGGTAAAAATTAATTTAGAAAACTGTGTGTGTGTGTGTGTGTGTGGGCGTGCGTGCACGCGTGTGATGCTGGGACTGGACCCAGGGCCTCTATTACATGCTATATAAACACTCTACCACTGACCTACATCCCAGCCCTGGAAAGCTGTTCCTAAGGACAGATGTCTTCAACTTAGTAGAATATACCTTATAAATGAATGGTCCTGCCCTTGGAATCAATGACTCTAAGTGGAGAAATGGTATATGTCAGAGGTCAGAGAGACAGAGTAAACGTGTTTAGGTTTTGCTTTCTCTTTATAAATTTTTTAAATGATGCATCAATATATATCCACAAAAGAAGAGTGCAGTATTTTTTCTGCATAAGTAGAATCATTTTCCAAAAACATGGCAATTCTGTTTCTCAAGATGTCAATCATACACAGAAAAGTTTTTTAAAAGTCAATTTTCTGCACAGTCCTGAGTCTTTCAATTTATATTAGTACATTTCTGTTGCTCTGTTGTTACTTACAGATATTTATAGGTGTGGTTTAAATTTTTTCCTTTCTGCTAAATTTATGAATCATTCACACAAACATGGAAATACTACTAAATTAATGTTTCTTAGAAACACATGATTTATATTTCTGAGATTTTAAAACTGTTTCCTCATTAATTATGAGTAAAAACACATAAGATGCATTATGGGGCTGGAGCGGTGGCTCAGTGGTTCCAGCGCTTGCCCGGCATGTGCGAGTACGCGAGTTCAAACTCCAGCACCATGTACACAACAAAGTCTTGGAGCAATGAAAGCCACATGAAAAATTAAACAAAAAATTATTTCTCTCTCTCTCTCTCTCTCACTGTCCCTCTCTCTTTAAAAAAAATTTAAAAAAGGAGATGCACTACACAAGCATTATGGACAGAGGTGGTCAGATGGGAAGATTGAATATGGAGCAAAACCTTTCCGGAGTTAAATAGAAAATAAACGACAATTTGTGCCATAGAAGTGTTTGTGTCTTTAAACGATAACTAATTTTATGTATTTCAGAAAATCATTGGAGGGGCTGGGGATGTGGCTTGGTGGTACAGTGCTTGCCTAGCCTGCACAAGACCCTGTGTTAAATTCCAAAAAAAAAATCATTGGAGAATTCTTTCTAGATCCTGGACAAGCAGGACTCTGCTCTGATTACTTTATCCACTGTTAGATTATTCTCAATCAAAATGTTTTTCTGAGATCCAGACAAAATTTATTCTTTCCTTTAAAATTTTTATTCGAGGAGTACTGACTTTTATTCGAGGAGTACTGTGTTTTTCTCTTGCTTACTGCTTTCAGCTGTTCATCCATGGAGGTGGCAGAATGGGGCGGGTGGCTTGAGACTGTGTTGTGAAATGAGCCCAGGATCGCTGTGTCCGACCAGAGCCATTTGAAAGTTTTGCCTTCGTGCTTTTCACAGGATAATTTTTGTCAAGGCGTAAGCTGCAGTCATATCACTGAAGAAAGCTGCTTGCATATGATTGAAATGTCGCTCTGTCCAGACGTTGGGCAAGGAGTGTGTTGCTGCTGCCGTCTGCGTGTTAGAAGACCCCGAGTGTGGAACAAGTCCAAGAAAGACATTTTCAAACAAAGTGCAAAATGAACGTCACCGTAAATTCCAGGCTGCCTTAGACTCCCGTAGGTGGTTAGTGTTTACTGATTGCCAAACTAATCTTCCCGTCATTAATTCATTTCATGCGTCATTTTTATACATTATAAAATTCCTGGTTATTTGATTTTAAACTAGTAACTTGGAGAATAATTATTCCTCTCTCCTATATAAGATAGGTATCCGAACAGAACTGGTTGAAATAAAAGGAAACAAAGTCTCAATTTTTTGCTTTTTTGGAAATGTCTTGTATTACCTCTAAGTAGTGTTGTAAATATAAAACTGCTTTCACCAGGGCCTCTCAGAGGATCAGAACTGAACAAATAAAGAGCCAGCCTTCTTCTTGTTCACTCCCTTCAACTTAGAAAAAGAATCTGGGCATGGGGGCTGGAGTGGTGGCTCAGCAGTTACGGTGCTTGCCTGGCATGTGTGAGGACGTGGGTTTGAACCCCAGGACCACGTCATACATAAAGAAGCGTCTAAGGAATGAAGGCCACATTAAAAACTAAATAAAACATACTCTTTCTCTCTCACTATCCCCCTTTCTCTCTTAAAAAAGAAAAGAAAAGAAATAATCTTGGCGTGGAAGTACGATCGGAGCATTTGCATTTTAGGAGCCTGGGCCTGTGAAGCTGCTGGCACTGGGCTACGGCTGTGTTGTCACCCACACCTGTGTGTGGGGTCTCCTCCTTAGCTCACCTGTACAAATGCAGGGATGTATGAGGCAGAGGGTGATGCAGGAGAAGGCACAGGACCTTTGGGAGAACCTGCGGCCGTCTGTTCAGCGTGTGAGCAGCACCCTGCCCTCGTACCGATTCAGTAAGCAACACGGGTTGCTCTTGTGCACTGCGTCCAAGCTTTCTCTGTGGTACGCAGTAGCAAGGTAGAGTAGGTTACAAGAGTCAGGGTGGTGGATTTCCATTTTCATCAAGTCCCTGGAGCTGAAGTGTGTAAGTAAGTGGCCATTACCTAGTTTGAATACCTGTGCTATTTCCTTGCTCTACTAATAAGGTAATGAATCTGATTGGTGAATAGATTGTCTTAAATCTATGAAAGAATTATGAGCCTTTTACAGTCTTAAACTGTAAGTAAAACTTAAAAATTTTAAAACATTGGGGCTGGAGCAGTGGTTCAGCGGTTTCAGTGCTTGCCTTGAATGCACAGGGACGTGGGTTCAAACCCCAGCACCACGTACACAAAGAAGTGTTGGAATAATGAAAGTCAAATGAAAAACTAAATAAAATTGATTTTTAAAAAATTTTTAAAGAGAGAAGGACAGTGAGAGAGAGACAGAGAGAATCAATTTTTATTGAGTTTTTCACATGGCTTTTATTGCTCTGACACTTAATTGTGTACGTGGGTGCTGGGGTTTGAACTGTGTACTTGTGCATGCCGGGCAAGTGCTGTAACCTCTGAGCCGCTGTAACCTCTGAGCCACTGTTCCAGCGCCGATTTAAAAATGTTTTAAATATTGATATTAAATTAGTTTTCCTGAGATACTTATAGACAGTGTCTTCATTTAAGTGAACCTGAGATGATTATAGTCTATTCTATTCTGGAAAAGGTGGGATAGGGGTGATTTTAAAAATACTTTCTTTGAATGGTGCAGGTCTTTATGTTTTAGTTTTTACTTTTTGAGATGGACAGTGAGAGAGAAAAAGAGAGAACCAATTTATTTAGTTTTTCATGTGACTTTTATTGCTCCAACGTGGTGCTGGGGTTCGAACCCAAGTCCTCGAGCATGCTGTAACTGCTGAGCTACCATAACCACTGAGCCAGGGCTCCAACACCAAGTGATGCAGGTCTTAATGATGCACTGTCGCAGCTGTAAAACTGTAAGGATCTCTCCCAGCAGCAACCTTCACCTTGCTTCCGTAGTGTAGTTACATTCATTTCACTAGCTGATCCCTGCACAGAATAGATAACGGCTGGAGTTGCAGGTATGCATACCTGTCCAGGTGCACACAGAGTGAGAAGGGAGCTGGGAAATTCCAATAGACCCAGGGCACACAGTTCAGACTCTGCCCAGGCATTTACCAGGCAAATGGTGAGGCTGGAAGGCGGGTGGTTCCTATCATTGGGAATGCTAGAGAGCTGTGGCTTTGTGCAGAGCAGGGTGGTACCAGGCCCGCACTACTTCGGGAAGTGTGGTGGGCCTGGGCCTCGGGTCAGGAAACTCAAGCTAGGAGCACGCCTACAAAGACGGGCATGCGGTGGGAAGTGGCTGGGGTGGGAGCATGTATGAAGCATGCTGACTTCCAGAGGTAGTGCTGCAGGCCGGGCTTCCTCAAGAGTTCTGACGCTCTGCTCTGTAGATTCCAGTGACCACTTAGAACACTCTGGCAAGGAGGGAGCCTTGTTCAGGTTTCTGCAAAACTCAGACACTACCCCCTGGGCCTCTGTCTCCTTGCATTCCTTCTGCCTGCCTGCTTCACTCATAGCTATTTTAAGAGAGTTTTCATTTTGTTGGCATAATTTTGGATAAAACAGTAGGTAAAGAATAACAGTGTTCTCTTTTTGGGACTTGGTGAGGATTGTTTTTAATTTTTAAATAAGACTTCAATCTGAAACTATTATTATCCAGCGTGACTTTATTCAAGGTACTGAAGTGTAAGCTCTAGAAGGAGCTCAGGAATCATTTGGTCCAGCTTCTTGGGTTCCTATGAAGGGAAGCTCCCTCTACCAGATTTATCCAAGTCACAGAGGAGCAGAGTGTATCCAAGAATGAGCTTTTTATCACAGTACTATGATCATACTCCTTTTCCTTATTATAAAACAATGCATGTTCACTGCAAAAATTTTAGAAGGTACTAATTTGAAAACTCCCCAGTTATAATCCTACTGCCTAGAGAAACCACTACTAACATTTTAATGTATATCTTTCTTGTCTTTCTTTCTATGCCTATATAACTGCATTTATTTTTTTACCATATTGGAATCCATGTAGTTCATACTGTTTTGTAATAAAGATAGCTTTAGTTGTTTTCCAAAAACAAAATGGGGACATTATAAAAATCCCAACAATTCAGAAAAGGCGGGATTCTCACTGTGCAGAGGTTACGGCTGCTTGGTGCTACAGCCGTCACGATGCATCACGATGTGTGCTAAAGCATGGCTAGTTTATCACATTAACAGCGCTCTTCCAGACATTTGCCAAAGTGCAGCTCCTTATGAAAACGTGTTTCCCCAGTGGTATCATGTGGACATTCTTCTGTGCCAGCAGACGTAGGCTGGTTCCCAAGTTTTGCTCACTCATAATATTCTATTATACAAATAAATCTTGATTTCTTAAAAATGTTCCTGCTAGGGCTGGAGTGGTGGTGGCTCAGGGGTTGCCACGCTTGCCTTGCATATGCCAGTATGGGCGTTTGAACCCCAGGATCACGTTCACAATGAAGTGTTAGAGCAACGAAAGCCACGTGAAAAACTAAATAAAAAATTGATTCTCTCTCTCTCTCTCACTGTCCCTCTCTTTAAAAAAAATAGTTTCTGCTAATCCTGTTCTTATTACCAATTTCCCCTGTAAACAGAGGGACCAGGTACAACACTGTAGCTTTTACTTATTTATTTTAGTATCAAGAAGCTAGGATACTTTATAAATTCCAGCTTCAAAGAACATGAGTTATGTTAACTGAAGAACTGTTATCAAAATCCGTACTAACAGTCAAATCCTGTTACAACACGAATGGGACTTTCCGGTCTTCAGTGGCAGTGGAATTTCACATTGACGTCATTGAAGTAAGTGGCCCACTGCTTTGGGCCTTTGGACGTTTGGTGACATGGCCTCTGCTGTAAAGGTGTTTTGCTATAACTGGATTCGACCTCTTCCCTGTAAAATTTAAATTTTAAATGCAAAGTGTTTTTTGCTACCTTCTTCATGGCGGTCAGCACCGCTCAACTTGCTCTCATGCTTCTTGTAAGGAGCCTCAAACACTGCTTCAATGTCATCCCCTGCCATCTTCTCTAAATACCTGTGTGGCTTGTGTG